>JAVJHY011804730.1:0-163581 GCA_035593235.1 Phascolosoma agassizii
CGCGTGAAAATGCCTTCACAGGGGCAGATTACTGAGTTCTGGTACCCATCTTAACGAACGGATTTGTAACTCTAGCCTACATGGATCACACATTTCTGGCCGCGGATAGCACTGCATTCTCGCCTCATTTCACAGTGTGTTTCCCGGCATTGCATGCGTTTCTTCGATTTTCATCGCGTCTTCCTCTTCGAGATCAGGTACCTCCTGAATAGTCTCGAGAATTGACTTCCACCCTTTTCACGTTGCCTGTAGGTTGACCTGGCTTCATCGATATGAAGAACGAGGGTAAACATTAACCGTATTGAATCGTGGAAACATCCGTTGATCTTGAAGCCCTAAAAAGGGGCGATGAAGGCATGTGGGATCAGTTCTTTCGGGACTATGATCCGCTCATTCGTTCGGTGGTATCGTGGAAAAAGTGGCACTTTGACTCGCACACTCAGGACGATGTCGCTCAGACCATTCGCACCCAACTCACCAAGGCGATTGAGCGCTATCATGGCGATTCCAAGCTCGAATATTATATAAAACAGATCTGTATCAGACGATGCATCGATCAGGTCCGCAAACAGGTCCGTGTCCGTGAACATTTCGTGTCCACCGTGGTTGGGAATGAACATGGCGACCTGCGTGAACTTGAGGTCCAGGCGGGTGAAGACTATGACCCGATCGCTCGAGTGATGAGAATTGAGAAGATAAAGGGGCTTCGAAAAGTCCTGCTCGCCATGGATGAAACGTGTCGTTCCATCCTGAAACAATTCTACATAAAAGGCTTATCGTACAAAGAAATTGCCCAAAGCGGTGGCATTACCGTCAATGCTGTTGGTTTGCGACTCTCAAAATGTGTGAGTAAGTTGGCGGCCATGGCGAAAAAAGATCCCACTTTGGCGACATATTTTTCCATGTAAAACGACATGGAAGACATAATGGACAAACAAGTCGTAGTATACTGGCATGTCGGACCCTACTGAAAAACGGAAGAACCTTTGGACCTTTGTCCATGGCGAAGCAGACGAAGATGGGCGTCTTCGCATGGAACAATCTTTGTCGAAGGAGGAACATCTCCAAGAGGAGCTTTCCCATGCTAGGCGAGCCGACGAGGCTTTGCGCATGTTGATGCCGGGCCTCGCACAAACGGATGATGAGTTGGACAAAGAATTGGAAAACGAGATCATCCATGCCTGGGAACGAACACAGGAGAGTGGAAGCTCGGTTCCCGATCAGTCAGCGAGTGTTGTCAAGCCAGACTCTGGAGCAAAGATGAAACCATCTCGCTCCCCACGGAGATGGTCGCGGATCGCAGTCGGTCTTGCTGCCTGCGCTTTGATCGGTATCGGTTTCCAACTCACAACAGCGCCGTCGCTCGTATGGCAATCGTCACAAATCATGGCCATGACCTATCGAGGAGAGGATTTTCCAAAGGGACACTACACGCCGGAGCAGTTGGAAACGCTAGCCTCCGATTTACAAACAGCTATTCAGCAGGCCTTTGAGAGGGAAACGGGTGGTTTGGAAAGACTGTACAACCTGTTCCGGCCGCGATGGGCATGGCGGATGCAGGTCACGATACGAGAGATCGCAGAAGGAGCCTTGGAAGTCCAGCTGGAGGCCAATCTTCGCACTGACTCAACTGGACCACGCTACTGGTCAAAGGAGTTTGACTCCGCAAACGATCTCACAACCCAAGCCCAAGCATTCGGTGCCACAGTGGCTCGTGAACTTTGCGAGCCAATCAAGGGAGCGGATCCGTGAAACAGCAGAGCGAAACCTGCAGATTCGATCACATGGTTCTGCGATTCGCTCTGATGTTTGTCGGTTCTGTCATCGTTGTTTTTTCCGGCTGTACCTCCACTCCGGAATCCCAACCGCCTATGTCGGAACACTTGCAGCGCCACAATTGGTGGAATTATTACGAGCGCGGCGTCGCGCGAATGGCTCGAAACGATTTGACCGGTGCCCAAGAGGATTTTGAGAGATGCCTCGGTATTCGTCCTGCCAAGAAGTTCCCTTTCGCCGCGGATCGTTGGCTGGTTCGAACCTATGGCATGCACTTTCTCGAATCGTACTTTCCTCACCGTGAACTGGGTATCTGTCTGTATCATTCTGGGCACCTGAAAGAGTCACTGGCGTATCTAGAAAAATCAATAGATCAAGCCCCATCAGGAAGGGCCAAACATTACCTGAACTTGGTACGAGGTCGATTGCTCACAGGGATACAGATTCCGCCACCCCAGATTCGTCTCGATCAAGCTACTCGTCAGACGTGGACACGCGATCGAACGCGAAGGATCGTTGGTGTCGCCAGTGGAAAGGGCTTTGTCCGTGAGATCTTGATCGATGGCAAAAGACAATTTATTGAGCTTGCGGAGGAGAAAATCGCCTTTGACGAGAAGGTTGCACTATCGCCTGGGACCAACCTCGTTGTCGTGAAGGTCCAAGATTTGACGGGGAAAGAAACTGTAGCCGAAGTGAGATGCATTGCCGACTGGAGCCCCCCTCAGTTTATCGTGCAACATTTGGAAAAGACCTCCACAGGCTGGAAGGTTGAAGGGAGCTGTGTTGACGATTTTGGAATACAACGAATCTCCGCTGGACGTGACGTGCTGTTTCTGGCCTCGAAGCAAGATCGGCAGACTGATGTGAGTACCGGATTTGTGTTGGAGAGCAACGATGAAAAACAACTTGTTGCAGAAGACATGGCTGGAAATTCGTTACACATCACTGTGTCGGGTTTGGACCTGGCTACACTTTTTTCGGCTCAGTCGATCTCCTTGTATGCATCCGCAGCAAGCAGTACATTGGATGTCGGAGAAAATACGACGTACACACCCCCGGATCGTCAGGAGGGAAATGACGATCGAACAAATCCTTTTCTACGTATCAGTGGGAGCAGCAAGCCACAGGTTGTGTTTCATGAAGAGTATTTTGTGGACGGCCAAGCGGATGACCCTGGTGGGCTGGCTAGCCTAAGGATCAATGGAGAAGAGTTTTTGCCTGACCAGAAACGTGGTGCCATTCAGAGCTACTTCTCTCGGCGTCTTCATCTGGACGTCGGCACCAATGTCTTTGAAATTGTTGCCCGCGACCTTGCCGGCAACAGCCTATCGCGAGACCTGACTGTTGTACGAAGAGTGCCGGAACATTTGAGTATGAAGTATCGACTGCATGTTGCTCTTCCACCTTTTTCCGAAGAAGGTCAAGAGGCCCTTGCTCGAAGGATACGGGGGCAACTCGAATCTGAGCTTCTTACCGAACCACCTCGATTTCGGGTCCTGGAGCGGGATCAAGCTGGGTGGAACGCGATTCTCCGGGAAGTGACTGTAAGCGGGTCGGGAATGGCCGACCCGCGTGCGGCTCGAATCCTTCGTCGTATGTTACCCGCCGAGTATCTCTTTCTAGGCACAGTTCAGTCTTTCGGAATGGGTACGACGATCTATATCCGGATCGTAGACCCAGCTACTTCCGAAATCGTGCATCGTGCTGATGTGTACACAGAATCTATTCAGGAAGACTTGATGCGACAACTTTCCGGTCTAGCTATGAAAATCGAAAACCACTTTCCTTTGATGGGAGGGAGAGTGGTTGATGTTCAAGGGAAGAGAGCCGTCTTGAACGTCGGGGAGGACGAAGGTGTTCATGAAAACGTCCGTTTTGTTGTCACGTCAGGGAAGGAGAAAAAAGTCGAAGGCTTCTCAGGAGGGATCCACGTATGGCGCGGAAGTTTCGTTCAATTGGGTGTCGACGACGTGGAACGTAACCGCTGTCGGACCCTGATTCTCCCGTCTAGAGCCAAAAACATTGTTCGGGAGGGTGACTATGTGTATGCACGGTAAACGATCAGATGCTCGATTTAGCATGCAGCTCCTCTTAGCGGTTTTTGCTCTGTCGCAGGGACCCTCGGTTAAGACATGGGGCGCAACGTCTACCAAAACACCTGCGTGGCAAGCGCCGTCACTGGTCCCCAACTACCATGCTCTGGTCATCGGCATCAACGAGTACGAGCAGTGTCGACATGTGGCCAGCTGGACGCCCTTGCGCACAGCTCGCCCAGATGCGGAGGCTATGGCGGATGTTCTTGAACAGGAGTATGGCTTCGAAGTAACGCGGCTGTTCGATAGGCAAGCGACACGACATGCCATTATCGCAGCCCTCGATCAGACCACGAAGCTAACGGAGAATGACGCATTGCTAGTTTATTATGCAGGACACGGTCACTACGAGTCCCAGCTCGATGAGGGGTACTGGATTCCAAGCGACGCGGCACGACAGGTTGATGGACAAGTTGTGAAAGATGGTTGGATTTGGAACTCAGTCACGACGAAAATCCTGAGTGCCTCACCGGCACGTCATATCCTTGTGGTCGCAGATTCTTGTTACAGTGGCTCGTTGTTTCGAGGTGAACCAAATGTTGCATCACCTCGCCAACAGTTGTGGTACCGCCGTGCGATCGTAAAACCATCACGTTACCTCATTACCAGTAGCAACTACGATGAACCTTCGCCCGATAGCGGAATCGAGCATAGTGACTTTGCGATGCACCTGCTGAATTTTCTTCGCTATACGGACACCGATGTTTTTTCCGCCTCCGAATTGGGTGTGGCTGTGCGTGACAAAATCAGCATGAAATCGGGAAACCTTGTAAGAATGGGCCCGCTTCCAGACGTTCGACATGCGGATGGTGAGTTCGTGTTTTTGAAGCGAGGTGCCAAGTTGCTGGAGCCAGCAGCTCGGACGCCCGAATCGGAGAGTCCTGGCCAGCAGCAACGTGGACGCTCATCTGAACCTATGTCGGCGTCTTTGCAACAGACCTTGCAGGACGCCATCATCGCCAAACAACGTGGGGCCACCAACACGGCGCATCAATTGGTGAAGAACCTTACGGAGGATATCGGCCACGACCCGATGCTGGAGACGGTAAGAGCACACGTAAAACATGAGAATTCGTTCACTCCCTTGCGAGAATTACAGACCTTGCTTGATGAACTTGCAGAGCGAGAGGAGAAGAACTCGGGGACGTACAAGGATAGCGCCGTGCCTCGGATCATCGCTTGCATCGGACCTCAAGTACATGCAGGAGGCGCAGATTCTGAATCCTTGTCGATGCTGTATCGGGTATGTCTGCAGGCCGAACTGAAGCGGCGGAGCGGCATCCGGGTGGTTGTTCGTGAGACGCTTGATGCGTTTCTTCGCGAAAGACAGCTGGCGAGCACCAGCTTCTCTGATGACCAAGTTCGCCAGGCTTTCGGAAAACTACTTCCTGCCGGCATGCTATTGTTGGGTGAACTCTTTCCCAATCCAGATGGATACGTTGTCATGATGCGTGTCGCGGATGCAGGCTCCACGGAGTTGCTTGGCGCATGTACGGTGGAGGTAGACGCGTCGGGGAAGGAAAGTGTCTATCAAGTGTGCCGAAAACTCGTCGATCAAGTCGTCGGTTTGGCCAAAGACGCGCGACCCCTTCACACACGGGTTCTTGGACAACGTGATGGATTGTTGGAAGCATCCGTAGGCCGCTTCCATGCTGCCTCTCCTGACATGGTGTTCGACGTGCTACAACGTATTCCTCTTGGTGCAGATCCATCCACCACCTATCGTGTACGCGACGTAGGGGACGCCCACATTGTTCGACTTGGTGAGAGCAGTAGCGATTTAACTCCGCAATGGCAGGAGGATTCATCAAAATTCGATCCTGGCTCCTTGTGGATTCGCGAAAAATAGCTACACAACTTTGAAGGATCAGGCTTCGGTGAAGCCTTCCCCACCTTGTTGTAGGAAAATTGTTTTAGAAGTGGGCGGGCTTCACCGAAGCCCGATCCTCATGTTGTAGAATAGACAAACGGTGAAATCGGATGTATCTTGTCGACGCAGGAGTACACCGATATTAAGAAGCCATCCCTATCTACAAGCATGGTTCAATATCCAAGCCTCGAACTATCGGAGGACACGATTTCGACGTTGGTGGATGAGTATTCTACAGGAAATCATCTGATGGGCATCGGTGCGATGGGAGAATACATGCCTGCCGGTGGTGCTTCCGATACGATCGCGCCTTTGTCCAAGTGGACAGCGATGTTTCTGATCAGCAAAGATGAGCGTGTGAAAGGTGTTACGTTGGAATGTATGGTCGCTTCCAGGTTATTCCGTCGAAGAATGCAATCATCCTCGTGACCTCTGTGTTTGAAAATGTGTACATCTATAAATTGTCGCCAGCCATATGATCGTCACGGAAAAGTGAGTCGTATGATGAAGGAATTCTCTCAGATGAAGTTGAGTGTTCGCGGGTTTCTTTTCGTATGTGTTTTCCTTTGGATCCTCCCGCCTCCCATCACACAAGCGCAAGTTGTGGACTATGATATTGTCTATGTGCGCGCTCCTCGGTTTGGTGACACGACCAACTCTCTCTGGCCGGAGATTTTCCATCCGGCTCGCATGGACGCTGGTGCGGACCTTATGTTGCTCCATCCCGACGGCAGTGAAGAAGTCTTGGTTACAGGCGGTCTCGGTTCGGTCACGGACCCGTTCATCTCCTTTGATGGTAGGTCTTGCTACTACGTCTATTTTCCCAATCTGCAGAAAAGTGAACTCAACTATCAACGCCGTGATCTTCCAAAACAAGGTAGCGACATTTATAGAATCCATCTAGAAACGCGCCTGGTCGAACGGCTAACGCATCAGGAGTTCACACCAAATCTTGGCGCGGGAAACTGGGACGAGTCCAACCCGGTAGACCCGGAAAGCGAGTACAACAGGTTGGGCTACGGTGTGATGAACTTGGGCCCTTGTCCTGTCCCGGGAGGCAAGGTGGCGTTCACGAGTAGCCGTAACGCTTATGAGCCGACCAAATCGTATACGGCGCCAAATCTACAGCTATTTGTCATGGACGAGGACGGACAGAATGTCACCTTCATTGCACCACTGAATATCGGGAGTGCGCTGCATCCAACGATCCTGCGTGATGGCCGGCTGATGTTCAGTAGCTACGAAAGCCAAGGTCTCAGAGACCGACGTCTCTGGGGTGTGTGGGCGATTTATCCAGACGGTCGAAACTGGGCACCCATCGTCAGTCCGTTCCGCCCTGCTCAAGCCTTTCACTTCATGACCCAACTTTCAAACGAAGACATTGTGGTCGTGGACTACTACAATCTAAACAACAATGGCTTCGGTGCACTGTACCGCATGCCGGTTGCGCCACCAGCAGGTACACCGAGTTTTTACAGTGCCTTTCCGTCGGAGAATCCGCCCATCGATCAGACGGTTGGTGCAGGTTACTCCTATCCCTTTCGCATGCCCTTTACTCGATACGGGATGCACTCCATTACACCCTTTACCCATGGGAATGATCAGGCAGCGCCGGTTGGGGCCGACGGCGTGAGGGTCGGGAAATTTACACACCCGTCTGCCGCGCCTGACAACGATCTGCTTTGTGTCTGGACGCCTGGGCCAGCCAACGATCTGAACCGTCCAACGACAGATCCTCGGTATGATGCGGGCTTGTATATCCTACCCAATGGCGCGCCAGTGACCCATGTGTCGCAGTTGGTGCTGATCAAGAATGATCTCAACTACAACGAGGCCTGGCCTCGCGCGGTAGTGTCCTACGAAGATGTTCACGGGGTGGATGAACCGAACGAGCTTCCTTGGTTGCCGAACGACGGGAGCTTGCATCGCGATCTTCCTCGCGGAACGCCCTACGGCATCGTGGGCACCAGTAGTTTCTACAAGCGCGAAAGTTTTCCGGGAATTCAAAAATCTGGAGACAGTTTCGAAGGGCTTGACGCATTCAATACTTCCCAGAACGGCCAGAGCAGCAATTGGGGTACGCAAGGCAGCGATGCGGGCAAGTATAGCAATAGGGATATCTACGCGGTACGCATTCTTGGCATGGAGCCCAATACGCACCGCAGTTATGGACCAAATTATGGCACACACTTCTACAATCATGCCAACGAACGTTTGCGGATTATGGGTGAGATCCCGCTACGAAAATACGATCCCGACGGTAACCCTATCCTCGACCCAGAGGGAAATCCGGACACGAGTTTCCAGGCGGTGATTCCGGCGGATACCCCATTCACGTTCCAGATGATTGATACGAACGGGATGTGTCTAACGTTGGCGCAGACTTGGCATCAGGTTCGACCAGGCGAAATCCGTAACGACTGTGGTGGTTGTCACGCACATAGTCAGCAACCGCTTGAGATTAAAGACACGGTTGCAGGCCAAGCTGGTTACCGGCCTGTCGACCTTCGACAGGTGACCACCTGGCTCACCAAGGTGGGTGGTGCGGCTCAACCTACCGTCACTACCGTAAACAAGGGAATGGTTGACGTAGAGTTCTTGCGGGACATTCGGCCTATCTTCCAACGGAGCTGTGTCCCGTGCCACACGGAGTCGGATAGCAACCCACCTGGCAATCTAGTGCTCGACGATTACACCTTGTACGATGGGTTGCCTGGCGACTACAAACGGTTGTGCGCGGATGCGACTGCTGAGTGGGGCCACCCAGCGCTGGTCACTTACAACGATCAGCCACTTTGGCGTCAGACCAATGCCAGCCGCTATATCCGTAAATTCCAAGCTCGGCGCAGTCTTCTCGTCTGGAAAGTCTTTGGAGCCAGATTGGACGGCTGGACCAATGAAGACCATCCGACGGAATCTGTTCCAGGCGACCCTACTACCTTGCCTCCTGGCGCGAACATCAACGATGCTGACCTCGACTATACCGGGACCATCATGCCACCCCCAGACAGTGATGTGCCAGGCTTGACCGAGGACGAGAAGATGCAGATTGCGAGATGGATCGACCTCGGTTGCCCGATCAACAAGGGTGAACTAGTGGGCGATACCCAAGGCGAGTTTGGCTGGTTCCTCGATGACCTGAGGCCTACCCTAACCGTGAGCCGTCCAAAGCAAAATCAAAACGAGCAGCCCTTGTCCGAAATTCGTGTCGGATTATGCGACGGAAACTCAGGCATTCGCGATGGGACACTCTCCGTGACGGCGGACTTCGATGTGAACGGTATTGCAGCTGGGAACGAGCTCGTGGGGTCAGGCTCCTTCGTGGACGATGGAGTCTTCTCCATTTCTTTGACCACGCCCATCATCAATATGACTGAAAGCCATGTCATTGGTACCGTGTTTGACAATCAAGGCAACAAGAAAACCGTGGATGTACGTTTCTGGGTCGAGCCAGTCGGGGAGGACCTGTCGATGGTACGTGTGGACCGAAAACAGCTCGCCTCGGACCGGGTCATCATCCGCATGAAGGACACAAGCACGAACACCCATCATGTGGTTTATGGTACGGACGACCTTTCACGACCCCGATCTAGCTGGACGCCCTGCACCATTCATAGCTATGTGGAAGAGGTCCACAACATCCGAAGGATCGAGGTGTCGTTGCCGAGCGACGGGGACCAGTACTACCTGATGATCTCTGTGCCGAGCACAGGGTCGGACTAGTGTGTGTCCTTATAGGCCTTTCATATAGGATAAGGATCGGGCTTCGGTGAAGCCCTCCCACTTCTTAGAAAACAATTCGCTGTGTGGCAGATTACTCTGGCCACGGCCTATGTTCTGTTGGTACTTCGGTAGGTCAACAATAGACACGAGGACGTCATTTAATGGATGCCACGAATCAAACTAGCCACCCTGATGAACCGATACGTCACTCCTACCCTCTGGCCATCGAGAGTGCTGGGCTTGGGACAGCGTTTGGATTGCT
Organism: Phascolosoma agassizii; assembly: GCA_035593235.1. Lineage (NCBI taxonomy): Eukaryota > Metazoa > Annelida > Sipuncula > Phascolosomatiformes > Phascolosomatidae > Phascolosoma > Phascolosoma agassizii. Next base: position 9,725 of record JAVJHY011804730.1, read on the forward strand.
TCGACGCACTTTGCCCTATGCGCTGATGCGTTTTGCCATTCTGTTCACTGTCACAGTGATTACCATTATCTGGGCTTGCACCACCTTCGGAGGTGCCGCGTTTCTAGGCCAGAAACTCCATCCGTGGGTGGGTACTGCATGGTTGTTCGGAGGTATGGGGGTATATGGATATGTTTGGCGATTCATTCTTCGGTACACACTGTACTTGATCAAATGCGGGCATATCGCTGTTCTGACCGAGTTGATGACCGAGAATGATGTCAAAAACGGGAGTGAAAGCATGTTCTCCTATGGCAAGCGGGTCGTAACCGAGCGGTTTGGGCAGGTGAACGTGTTGTTTGGACTGGATGTTCTCAATCACGGAGTCGTCCGTGCATTCAATCGCTCTCTTGATTTCATTGGAGGTTTGTTACCCATTCCTGGCTTGAAAAATCTTATGGCTGTGGTCCAAGCGATCGTCTATGCCGCAACGACATTCATCGACGAAACCATTTTCTCATATATTCTCGCTAGGGGAGACGAAAACCCGTGGCGCAGTTCCAGAGATGGGCTTGTGTACTATGGCCAGAATGCGAAAGAAATCTTGAAGACAGCCGTCGGAGTGGTTGTCCTCGACAAGGTGCTTACGGTGATTGCATGGGGCATCATGCTTTTGCCAGCAGCGGCGGTTACGGCAGTGCTACCTGCATCTGTGAAAGGTGGAGGTGGGCTCGCTGCTTTCTTCGTGGCCTGTTTGTTTGCCATGAATATCCGTAGTGCGTTTCTTCAGCCTTTGTTTCTGATCATGGTCATGACCAAATTTCATGTCTCTGTACGCAACCAAGAAATCAACATGGAATGGGATGCGAAACTCGACTCGATCAGTTCCAAGTACCGTAGCATTAAGGAAGGGATCTCGACGTGGAAGCCGCTACAAGGTGCTACCGATACGCAAGCATCCGACCTTTCCACTCCGACGACACCTACGTAGAAGAGGTATTCTCAACTATAAATTTTCTCTCGCGTAGCTAGCAGCAACTTGTGCAATGCGAACCAACATGTCCCGATCGGTCGCGCCAAAGGACCAGGCAGCGCCATATGCAGCGGCCCGTTGGAAAAAAGTAGGACTGGCAATGACCTTTTTTGTGGCGGCGTCGATGAACGTGACTTGCATCAAGACCGCGGAACTGCCCGACATGGCACCGCTCCAGAAGCGGGCTGCTCCGCCAATGAATTTAATCTTTTGAATCTTCGGTTCAATGATGAGTGTATCGGCCTCGGTTGGTGCAGCCGCGTTGGGATCGATTGTGCTGATGGACGGGAATACGACGCTGAATTCTTTCTGTAGATTCTCGTCGATCTTGACCAAGGCTTTTTGGTTAGCGGGATGGTCAGTATAGGCCGGCGCGATGATCGCTTTGCGCAGCACCACCGTATCAAACGTACTGAGTTTGGTGATGGCAGGTGCGGGTGCTTCGGACGGTGGCCCGATGTCCGTGGTGGCACATCCTGTGGCAAGGGATGCTATGACAAGCGCTCCTGCCAAGGTCCGGGTTGCGAGACAATTGGTCATGTGGTTCCCTCCCTCGTAGTTTTCGTGGCCCATTGCTGAATCTAGGTTGAAGGCATAGGGTAGAGTCTGTCCCATCCTATGGTCAAGGATCGGTGTTTCACCCAATCGGTGCACATCTATCGACGATCACGTGTTGTATGGAGACCTATTCTCCAACCTTTGCCGGTAGACTGCTTTTTTTGGATCAACCGACCGAATGGTCATCTGAACGGAGCTTTTTTAATTGCCAAATCCTTCGACTCAGTATACTAGTCATATCATACGGTAGATACCTTTCAGACTAAATTCAGAAATTTCTCGCTGCACGTTGTGCATGGATCCATAGGCGCGGTGCGAGAACCTAAAAAGACTCGGTATAGTTGGTCGTGATCAACTGGGGAATCTTAGGTGTAAACTTCGAAGAACAAGGAGGGCCTATGATAGGAACGACTGTTTGATCGAAAGAAGACGTATCAATCACAATAAACATTTCATGTAGGGAGAAACGATAGATGAATAAAACCTTCATACAGGGTCTGACAAAGGTAATCGGGGTTGCGGGATTGGGTTGTTTGACTGTGAGTGCATCCGCTCTGACTCTGCAACCTGACGAAGCCAACAGTGACGACGTATTCGCCTATGAATTCACTGGCAACGGATTCGATCTCGAGAATCCGTCCGACTTGAACCTGGACACGGATAGCTTACCGGCAGGTAATGTGATAGGAGCCCTCTTAGGTTCCAGCCAAAGTGAAACCACGATTCATCCTGTGTTCGGTAACACCGGGCATGACGGTGTTACGTATATTAAATTCGACCTCACCGGGGTGACGCTTGGACCTTCGGATCGTGCGGTTCTCAGTCTATACGTTCTTGACGGACTGGATTTAACTGGGGCGTTCGCGAACCCGACACCAGAGATTCCTGTCGATACACAGGTCTATGCGGCGGATGGTAGCTGGAATGAGCAAGAGCTCACCTGGAATGACCAACCGGGAACGGCTAACCTGATTGATAATGTAACACAAGTTGGCGTGAACACGTGGGTCGACTTCGACGTAACAAGCCAGCTTGAAATGTGGCTGGACGGCGGGGTAGAAAACTACGGCTTCGTTGTGGCGCAACGGGATGTCGTCCCGAATAAAGACGGTGGCGGTCTAACGGGTGTAGCGTCGTCACTCTATGCCTCGTCGGCCTGGGAAGATGGGACGTTGCGCCCGAAACTGGAGATTGTATCGGTTCCAGAATCGTCTTCAACTTGGGCATTGCTCCTTGTTGGATGCACAGGCTTGGGTGTGATGAGTCGCCGAAAAAAAACTGGGTCAGGAGAGTGACAAGTTCGAACAAGGCCGTTAACTAGCTCTGCTATCCTTCAGAAAAGAAACAGCCCCCCACGAATGTGGGGGGCTGTTTTCGTTAACGAGAACAGTCGAAAGCCGTCCGTCGATGGCTGTTGACTGGGTTCTACTAGGACTTCTTTCTTCGAACGATTTCGACGCTCATCAAGGCTAAACCGAGCAAGGCGAGGGTCGAAGAAGATTCAGGTACGGATACTACCGAAATCGTCACCTTTGCGATCCCGTTCGGATACTCTGTGAAGATCAAGGCATCATTCAAGTCTGGCGAATTAGCAAAATCATCAAACGGATCCGTCACCTCCGTAATAACACCACCTTCATCCGCTCCTTGGTCCGGTCCGCTTTGGCCGGGAGGGATACCAAAGATCCCGTTCCCGGCGGAGGTGTTAAAATCATTGACCTCCGTTCCCGCGTCGAGCACTGCCATGCCAATATTAAACATGATTTCCGTACCGGCAGGTGCACCATCCAACGCACCAAGATCGTGGGCAAGAGGGTCTCCATTGGCGATGAAGTAATCGCTGCTGGGCAAAACCATCGAGGCATAGGAGAGGTAACGATTCGCCGTGCTAGCGTCGATATCGAACACGGTGGACACTGTTTCTCCTGGGCCAATCTCCCCCGCTCCAACGAGGGTATCGTCGATACCGCTTCCAGCAAAGGCGCCAGAAATTGGACCGGTGTTTCCATCTTCAGCTAGCCGCTCGAGCTCCGCTGAGGCTGGCTCATCACGGTCGTAGATGTCGAAATTGCCATCGTGAAAGGCAACCCACACAGGCGTTATAAAAACACCTCCGTCTGGCGCGACATTTTCAATGGATACCTGAACGGTTGTTGCCGATGCCGATTGAAAAACAGGCACAAGCGCGGCAACTGCCGCACACGTAATAACTTTCTTCATTCTCTCACACTCCTACTTGTTATGAATTTTCTGACAGGCACGTTGTGGCTTTGAACAAGCCGCTTCTTGCGCGCTGAACTCTGTCTTAGATGGTTACTGTTACTCGTCCTTTCCACACTACCTTATGGCGCATCACCTCTTTCTAACTCAAAACTCATATGTGTTTGTGGTTACCACAATACCGGCCCAGAACGAGGATAGTCAGCGTGTGCAGACATGAGGAACAAAATAGCCTGAAAATTTCTTCATAAAATTGTCAAGAAATTCGTAGGTTTCGTTGTTTTACGAAAGCCACCATGTCGATATGTATTGGCACAAGATGTCCGCATGGGTAAGTTTTGACGCCCGTTGCGTGGTTTCGCAGTTGGGAACAGCGTTTTTTGGAGGGGTGGCAGAGTGGTCGAATGCGCCGGTCTTGAAAACCGGAGTACCGCAAGGTACCGTGGGTTCAAATCCCACCCCCTCCGCCAGTTTGAAATCTTGTCGGGAGCCAACGAAATTTCAAACTGACGGTGCCGCATGCATATCTCACACTTCTTTGTTGTGAGAGTGTGGAGAAAGCCACCAGGGTGCTGCTGACCCGCCGGGTCGAAAATCCCGCTGCCTTGAATGGATCGGATCCGTGCAAACCTGCGCGACAGCCATCTCGATCGCTACACCATGCTTAGCGACCGGGCGGCTGTACGCCCTAACGGACCTGTGGTACTGTTCTGGTTTCGCAACTTCGGTCTGCAATTGGGCTTACATCTCCACACGCAATGAGAGTAGCAAGACTCTACGGGCTGGCGTTGGCCCTGGCGGTTTACATTCCGCTTGTCGGATATGCCGTGACGGGCGGATATGTTGAGACCTTCGAATCAGGGAGCGTTGAGGGGTGGCAAATTGGTATTGGCACCGGACCGGTGCATGTCCCAAACGCAGGGGTAGGAGGCAGCGGAGACGACGCCATCCAGCTTATATCGACTGGGGGAAGTGGGCCGGGGTCGCGGTTGGTCATGTTCAATACCCAAGTCGATTATACGGGGGACTACCTGGCTGCAGGGGTGGGCCTGATCACGATGGATGTGCTTTGTACCTCCGGTAGCCCGTTGCATCTGCGGTTGGCGTTCGAAGGGGCGACAGGGGGTTCGTATCTGGTGCGGCGTTGGTGGAATCGGTCGCAGAGTGGCAATCCGTTTCGTTTCCTGTGAAGTCGACGGAATTCAGTCTTGCCGGAGGAACCGAGTCATACGACGTCGTGATGGCTGACGTGTCGGCTATTCGATTGCTGCATAACCCGGACCCTGCACGATTGGCGTTAAGTATCCATTCTGAGAAAACATGGAACGCAATTGACGCAACCCGCTCCTTATTGGCACACTGACTCCAGGTAAAGTGATGCTCAATAACAATAACTTGTTGACCAGGGGATAGGATGAGAACGATCGCTTGGACTTCCGCTTTTCTAATCATCTTTGACTGTACAGGTGGCGCGAACGTTATCACGGGATCCAATATCACTCTCGACAGCGGCACCCCTCTTTCGGGCTCGGACTACAATCTCACAGTCTATCAAGATGAAGCAGGAACGGACCCAACGAGCATTTTCTTCGACGTGTCGGGGTTGACCTTGTCCATCGTGACTTACAATGTCGATGAAGCGTCTGACTGGTACCTGTCTACACTCAACGAGGAGTTCTCCGAAGTATCCATTGGCAACAACGCTCACCCTGTATTCATTCAACATGTGCCGTCTCTTCAAAGTAATGATCTGAATCCTGGGTCCGACACGTTCTACCTTGGAGTCAACACTGGACTAGGATTCAATGGGGGCGACCCCAATCGAGGTGTGTATGGCTGGGCCATGCTCAGAAACACGGGCGGGAATCTTGAGCTGCTGGATAATGCCGTGGCCTACGGAGGAGCAGGAATCTATGCTGGAACAACGATCCAGATAGTACCCGAGCCTTCAACGTTTCTACTTTTGGGCGGCGGATGCCTTGTACTCCACGTACTCACATGTCGCAAAAGGGAACCGGCGGAACCAGAACGTTGAGCGTTCTGTGCCGTGCTGCGCCATTGGAAGGTCACGCTCGCCGTTGGGTCCACAGATGGGAAAGAGAAGAACGTAGGGTGGCAAGACGACACTCGCCCCTGATGCCGGAGGATCGCAACACAGTCTGCGCGAAAGCCAAGAGGAATTTGTTTTCCCGACTTGATGAGTTTGCGCCACTTTGTCGACGGGATGAGCGGGGGCTGGTACTCGGATACGTCGATGACTTCCACCTCAGTCGTGTCCGGGGCCTGGGTCTCAACTTGGTGCTTCGCCCGCTCGCCCCTGGCGCGGTTGTTAGAGTCAGATGACAGGGTCGCACCGAAGTGGTATAACTCGAGTTTGGCTTGAGATCATGGCTCACTCACGGGGTAATACGGTGAGTCTTTGTAGGGTCTACGAATGGCGAAACAAACGGGATTCCTTCTAATTTTCGCGAGGCTATTCTTGCTCCTGTCTGGACTTCTGATCGTGCTAGCGGGCAAGTTTCCATTCCTTGGAAAATTGCCAGGCGACATTCACATCCAAGGCAAACATACAACGTTCACCTTCCCAATCGTAACCTGCCTTCTTCTGAGTATTCTCTTTACCGTGATTTTGAATATCGTGGTGCGAGTGATCAACCGGTAGACATTTCGGGGCTGCACGTCTTTTTCTTTGGCTTTGCGCTCTTGTGGCGTCGAGCAACGGGGTGGTTAGCCTGCATATCTCACACTTTTTCGTAGCGAAACTTTGGAGAGTGCCACCAGCACGGGATGAATCGGCGGAACGCCGGTGAAGGTAGTAGACACACTGCGAACTGGCGATTTGCCGATTCATCCTGTGCTGGCGGTGCTATACGGAGTTGCAACAAAAAAAGTGTGAGATATGCAGGTTAGAAGTGCACACGCGCTTTTCGTAACCCTTTGCATCCAAAACGTTCGAACCGGTATCCACGATCAACTGCCGAATCTAAGATCACTGTGCAGAGCTCTTATGTTACACTGTAGTTGTTTAACAATGGTGAACCGTGCTATCCAGCGGCGGTGTTGATTCGATTTCTGAAAGACAAGGGTTGGGTGGTTCTGCTCCTGGCCTGGCTGGTTGCAATCATGTGGAAAGTGCAGACCTATGTATCCGGCCAGGATCCCTATTACTACATGCACCTGGCACGCACCCTATTGGACGAGTCTCCCGGAACCGTTGCATTTCGAGAAGCCTTGCTGAAGGTGGCGCCGGGATGGCCATTGCTTTTGGCCGCGGTTCGCAAGGTGGCTGGTCCTTTCGCACCCTATTGGATTAACCTAGTTTTTGCTTCGCTTTTTTTTTGCTGTCTCGCGTCGGTGATTCGGAACTGTCTCGCGGCAGGACGAGGCCATGTTGTGGTTTTGTATGCTACTGCCATCGTGATGTTTCTAGGCTATGGCTTGAATACCCACTTTCTCCTCTACCTGTTTCGCGGAATGCCAGCTTATGCGCTGGTCATGATGGGGTATTGGGTTCTTGTCAAATGGGGTTGCACAATCGGGGGATGTGGCCTGGCCGGATGCCTCCTCACGGGGGCGATTGGTGTCCGCGAGCCGATGATGTTTGCGTTGCTCGGTACGGTGGGTTGGGTCCTCACCGATTCACAACCTCGTCGATGGGTGCGAGTAGGAAGTTTGTTGCTGCCGTTTGTAGGGACCTTCACGATTGCAGCCTGGTGGTTAGGGCAAGGCATGAGCGCACAAGCTGTACGAGTGGCGTCCTGGTTTGATGATTCGTCTTCGGCTTTGTGGGCGCGGTTGCAGCACGCTGGATCTACTCAGATGGTCACGCTGTTGGATGAACTCTCCTGGATCGGGGTAGCGTTGCTGATAGTGGGTGTTGTGGTCGGCCGAAAGAATCGTTCAGTCTGGTACTTTTTTGCCGTACCCGCTCTTGGATTGCTTCTGTTCTACTCGTTTCTTCTGTCCCATCGTAGATACGTGCTCACGATTGTTACGTTTCTTGGACCGATTGTCGGGTTTGGGCTCACATCCCTCGTGGGCTTGGGGATGCGGCGCAACCACGAGCAAGTGCATGACTCCCGCAGCAGCTGGACCGAAATGCTGAATGGCCACAGGCAAACGATCGCATCTGCACTCTTGTGCATCCCTTTGGTGTGGCACCTTGTTCGAGTTGAGCCATGGGGCCCATCGGTCTCTCGTGCCGATGTCGTGAACTTCGTCACCGACTTACATCAGGTTGTGCCGGCTGGCGATGCGATCGTTCTCGAACATGCCTGTCGTTATGCAGCGGATGCTGCCTTGTCTTTTGCTGACGTGACCCAACTTGTCGACGTGGAGTGTGTGCAAAATTGGCTGAAGACCGGACGTGCTGCCTACTATCTTCGACCCTGCGGAGAAGCTGCATTTTATCGACGACGAACACGTGCCCATCCTCGGATCAACCTCTATGGTGACTTGAGGAACGTCTTCAATCTGACCCAAGTAGCCGGAGCACCCCAATTGGGCGTTGCTGGTGGAAACTTTGTCGTTCACCATATTACACCATGGCATCGGCAACTTGTGCGAAATACGGTGCATGTGGCTGAGGGGCGACCAGCAAACGTGTGGTTAGATCTGGGTGCCAGCGACAAGGACGTGCCGAAGAGAATACGCCTTCTCTCTGGAGCTGGAACCTTTGTGAAGGAATGGGAGATGCCACAGACACAGGGTTTCGTGATTCTTGCACTTAACGAGGCCATGACGTCCTCCACCACGCTACAGATCGAGTTGGAGTCCGACACGGCGCTCCCCGACAATGTTGTGGATCATGTGCTGTTGCCCGGCCATGCCAGCGAGTTCAAATCTGGCCATGGTATGTCGATGTCGGTTCGACATTGGTTCACACCGGATGTATCTCTACGTCTCGTAGACGACCGGTCTATCGCGTTGTTTGCTGCGGAGCTCGCTTTTCATCCGCCACCGTTGCTGGGACCTTCCGGTACCTGGAGGGTGCAACTGCAATGTTCGACCACCGAACCTTTCACCACACCATTCGTGATCACCAACGACGTGCAAGGGTTGCCGCCGCAGGTCGAGGAAGTGATTCCTGGACCGGCCCGGTTTTGGAATTCCTTTGTTGTTCCGTTTTCCGATTCTGAGGATACTCCACCTGTTCATATCCGAGCGGCAGTGCCTCGAGGCCTGATACGGATTCATGCCGTACGTTTTCGCTGGGACCAACCTGTCTCGGATTCTTGAACCGAATGTCCTGTCTCACACATGAGCCAAACCGATATGAGAGTCTTGTTGTTATCTTGGAATTTCCCTCCCACGCTGGGCGGAATCGAAGTGGTGGTCGACAACCTGTTTCGGGGTTTGCAGCGACTGGGCCATGATGTGGAAGTCGTGACCACAGTGGGACCAGAGATGTCTGCTCCCCACGTGTTCCGGGCCAAACGTAGCGGTTTGAAAGCCTATGTCTGGTATGCTTTGACACAGGGTTTTCATCGTTGTCGACTTGAGCGACCAGATCTCATCGTCTGTGGATCTGTCGTGGCGGCCCCAGCAGCCTACCTTCTCAGTCGTATGTTTCACATTCCCTATGCGGTACTTGTGCATGGCAGTGACGTGTTGCACAGTGGACGGATCTACCGAAAGGCGATTCGTTACCTACTTCGGCGAGCGGATCTGCTCACTACCAACAGTGCGCAGACCCGGGCGCTCGTCGAACAAGTCGGCGTGTCCATCGACCATGCGGTCGTGGTTCATCCGGGCGTGAATGTAGGCGCGTTTACCGGTGTGCCAGACGGTTATGCCGAAACGTTGGTCAGGGACTTAGAAGGACGGCACGTTCTGCTGACGGTGGGTCGGCTCATCCAGCGAAAGGGGCATCTTGAGTTTGTGGAGCAGGTCATGCCACGCCTCGTGGAGACCTTTCCAGACATCCTTTTTCTCATCGTCGGGGAGGATGCGACATCTTCCCTTGTGCACACTGAACTCTTTCGTGACCGGATCGAGGCGAAGGTTGTGGAGTTGGGATTGCAACAGCATGTTCAACTCGTTGGGAAACTGCCTGAACATAAGGATCTTGTTCGCCTGTTCTATCGATCGGATGTGTTTGTGTTGCCTTGTCTCGACATTCCCGGCGACATTGAGGGATTTGGTATTGTGTTTATGGAGGCAGCGCTAGGTGGTACCCCGAGTGTGGCCACCCGGGTCGGCGGTATCCCGGAAGCGGTCGTGGATGGTGAGACCGGGTTGCTGGTCACGCCGGGCGATTTCCCGGCGATGGTCCACGCCATTGCGAGATTGTTCGAAGACGAAGAGTTGAGACAGAGCATGGGCAGAGCGGCCGAACAGCGGGCTCGCAAGGAATTTGCGTGGGACGTCATTGCAACCCAGTATGCCGATGCCTTTGGTACCTGTGTGAAGTCATGAGTGCAAACCATAGCCAAAAGCTGGAGCCACCTTGTTCGGTAGATCCGGATCTCTTGATTCAGAAGTTCTTTGGCCATCCAAAACCAGCCGCCATTCTTGCGTTGGTGATGACGCTCTATGGGTGTAGTAGCCTGTTTGTGTTGATGATGCAAAATCGGACTGCCGCCATCTCGGCGGACCCGTATACGTACCTACAGTTTGCACAAACGTTGTCGGAAGGAAGTTTTCACCTGCAGGGCCCGCTGGCCGACGCGATTCAAGCCTTCAACCCAGAACCGGCAGAAGGCGTGGACCTGGCGCGACCCGGTCCGATCTGGAATACGAACGTCTTGCCGGATGGGCGTACCGTGTACACGGTGGCGATGGGGTATCCGTTGTTCCTATCTGGCATGCTACGACTTGGCGGCACCTGGCTCTATACGCACGCGAACCTTTTTCTGTTGGTCTTCTTGCTGTTTCTGTTGTTTTTCTGTGTCTGGGAAGGGTTGGGCCATGACTTGTTCGCGCTGGTCACGGCGGGAATGGCTTGTCTGTTGCTTCTGCGCAGTCATCCTCCCACTTTTTTGCAGTTTTCCCATCCCTGGCGCGAGCCGTTGTTCTTGAGCTGCATCCTTGGTGGGATCGTCTGTGTGCAGCTTTTTCATCGAAGAAGGATGCTGTGGCTGGTGCCTGCGGCAGGTTTCCTGTTGGGCTACGCCTGTGCGATCAAGGAGTCCAATGCCATCTATGGTGCCGTCATTGGTGCATTTTTTCTTTGGCTCCCGGGTTTTCGTACATCGAACCGAAAGACCATCTTGCTGATGTTGTTCGGCGTAGGTGGTGTGCTGGGTGTGTCGCCTATCCTGATACAAAACGGATTGTCGTCTGGCAACCCGTTACATAGTTTGCAAGTGGCTCGGGCTACGGCTGATCTCACCACGCCAGGTGGTGGTGCTGGACTATCACCCGACCACATTATCGAGACGTTTTCTCGCTACTGCATGATCTATCGTCACTACGTTCTGTTCTGGTGGCCTTGTGTGCTAGCTGCACTGCTCGGTGTGGTGATGGCATGGCGCCATTCCTTTGTGCGGCTGTGTGTAGGACTCTTGGTAGTGCACCTTGTACTTTACCTGCAGTGGGGGAACGCGGATGTTCGCCATATGTACTTCGTCCATATTCCGTATGTCGTGCTCCTGGCGTTGGGCGTCGTGTGGATGTGTCGTAAAGTGTCGCAGAAGTTGAGCCCGTTGCATCGTTTCGAGCATGGACTTGTTCTGCTTCCATTGTTGGCCTTGTCGTTATGGCCGTCTCCGTGGAAAGCTGTGCTCGAAGAGGACAGACAGTTCTCGTATCGAGATGCTGCGGCATGGATACAAAAACTCGGTGCTGAGATGCCCGAACGTCCTGTTGTGCTGTCGAACCGAGTCGTACGTGACGTCATTGGAATCTATAGTCGCCTACCTGTTGTCCGGCTGCATGATCTGGCGAGTTTTCACCCCGACGGTACCGTCGAGTCGGTGCTGAAGTGGCTGCGCGAGCAAGGGTATGCCTTGGTTTTTCTCGACAATGCGGACAAGGACCCGCGCAATGTTGGCAGGATCGATTGGGCGGTGAAAGACGAGGAGTCGCTCTACGAATACTTTGACTTGGAGGAAGCGTTTCAACTTGCGCGTGACGAGTGGTCTTTGGAGGGACTTATCGAGAAGACGCATCTCACCGCCTATCATATCGAGCCATGGAGCCGAACCAAGGTGGAGTACCGTTTGGATGTGCCGCCTGATGGTGCAGCTTATTTGTATTTGAACCGACGAGCGTCGCTTGGCAGCCTGACCGCAGCACTGAATGGGGTCACGTTGGAGCAGCTCCCGCGGCTTAACAATTTCGTGCCCGTTCATGACGTGGGTGTTACGGGATCAGCTCCGTTTGTAGCTGCCGCAGACGGCGCTCTCATACCCGCCTTGCGGGATGTTCGCCTGCTGAGTTGGACCGAACCGATCAAGCTGGACTGTGGTGCAGCCGCGTCTCCTTCCGATGCCACCTTGTTCCCCGATGGGCTGGGTGACCAGCCGAAAGCGACCTATCGCGACTTGAAGCCGCCGGTTAAGCTACGTGTTCCAGTGCGTAAGAAGGACGGACTGTTCACGACCATTGGTCTTGGCCTGAACCTTGTCGAGGGGCCGACCAACTCGAATGTGTTTGTGCAGGTGCCGGGCGAACCGAAACAGAAAATCAAAGTCGCTGGCAACACGGCCTGGTTTCCCATGACCGCGGTGGATCAGAGGCTCGAGTGGGCTGGGTCGCGGGAGTTTGAACTGTCTACCGATACAGATACTGTGTTGAGGTTGAGCCGTGTACATTCCCTGGCCAGTCAGTCTCATCTGACCTTCGAATTCAACAACGAGATGGTGGGCGTCGTTCTTCATGGTAAGCTTGTACCCACGAACATAGGAGAAGGGCCGCACGATTGGTCGGTATCCGTCAATGGTAAGAATCGTGAAGGTGGTACGTGTTTGGATGATCCACGTCGTTCTGCCAATCGGCTTCGATTGGCGTTCTCACGTTCTGAGGCGGATGAGCTGCATCTGGAGTTTATGCAGTGTGGATTGATTCACGCAGCCTGGCTTCCGGTTCGCTCAGAGGTGACCTTGGTGCCCAGAGAACCGGAAGCGACGTTGATTCGAGATGGAGTTTTTTTGCCGGAAGGCAGGGGTAACGATGCGTTTTGGTGGACGAAGGCTGAAACCACGATTTTTGTGCCTGTCTCATCCTGCGATGCTTCCTATCGCTTACGCATGCATATCGGCGACACGAAGCCAGGTCGCAAACGCACGTTTCGTGTAACTTTCGACGGCATGACGCAGACTGTGCAGTTGCCCGATGGTCGTGGGGATGTCGAATGTGTGTGGGACGATGTGGGGGTTGACGAGGCAGGGTTGCGAGACCTCGTGTTGTCCGTTGAAGCTTGGTCACCGAAGGACCATGTGTCCGGCAGTGAGGATGGACGCGAGTTAGGTTTTCAATTGTATACGTTACAGTGGCAGAAAGAATGAGCATTGCAGGCTACACACGAGGCAGTGTGATTTCGAAACAGGTTGCACCAGCCTCCCCGCTGCGAAGATGGATCGTACCACCATGCAGCTTGGCGATGTCGCCGGCGATGGCAAGACCCAGGCCGGAACCTTCATGGGAGGTTTGTGGTGTGCGACAAAAACGGTCAAAGATCCTAGTGCGATATTCTTGCGGTACGCCAGGTCCGCTATCCGATACACTGATGCGCACGACATCTTTGTCTTCGGTCTGTGCTGTAAGGTGTACCACGCCTCCTTCCGGCGTTACACACAGAGAATTGTCGAGCAAATTGCCCACTGCCTGAGCCAACAGACTCGGCTCTCCCAGTATGTTTAATGGCCGGTCACACGATAGATGAAGAGTAACGTTGCGGTCCTTGGCCAACAGGTCAAACTGTTCCACAAGGCGCTGCAGAGTGGTCGGAAGATCCACACGAACGAAGCTTTTCCGAACGTCTGATGACTCAAGTCTTGAGAGGGCTAGAAGCTGATCGACAATTTTGGTGAGTTGTTCGGTTTCGTTCAGCATATCGAGAATGGTCTCTTGATAGTCGGACGGAGTCCGCTCCTTACGTAAGCAAATTTCACCGGAAGATCGCATTCGAGTAAGAGGCGTTCGCAGTTGATGCGATGCGTCGGACGTGAATTTTGCCAGATGATCGATCGCGGTATGGTAGCGATCAAATGCCTGATTTAACGCGGTTGCCAACATGCCAACTTCATCGTCCGGCAGTGGATGTGAAAGACGCCGATGGAGTCCACCCTGGGTAATCTCGCTCGCGATGGCAACCATGTGTTGTAGAGGATGGAGGACGCGACGCGAAAGCACATACACGAGGAAGCCGCTCATCGCGAGGAACAACCCCAGACACAAGCCAAGCAGGATTGTGATCTCGCCGATTTCTTCAGCCCAGGGTTCTCCCTCTTGGACGATTTCGAAGATCTCATGGCCCATCAGGATGAGAAATAGCAACGTAAACATCAAGGCCAGGCAGCTAGTAATTTGAATGAATAGCTTGGATTGGATGGTTCGTTTCATGCCGGTGTGACGAGTGAATAGCCGATACCGCGGACGGTGTGAATGGACTCGTGAAGTCCTGTCGATTTGATTTTTTCGCGAAGATGTGAGATGTGAACGTCGATGATATTGTCGAGTGATGTGAGGCGCGACGGTTCCTGCCATACGGATCGAGCAATCATGTCGCGAGGTACAATGTCGTTTGCGTGGCGGACGAGGAGGTTCAGTAAGTCGAACTCCTTGGGAGTAAGGTCAACTCTCCCATCGGGCCCCTGGATGTGTCGAGAGGTGGGATCGAGCTCGAGCGCGCCAGCACTTAGGGTAGGTAATACACTCTGTTGGCTGCGGCGAAGCAGGGCATTGATACGGGCTACGAGTTCAATGAATGCAAACGGCTTGGTGATGTAGTCGTCGGCCCCTCGTTCTAAGCCTGTGACCCGTTCGCCAATGGCATCCCTGGCGGTTAACACGATGATGGGTAGCGACTCGTGTTTCTGTCGGATAAGTTCAAGGAGATCCATTCCGTCCATATCAGGCAGTCCGAGATCCAATAGCACGAGGTCGTGATGGTCGCCTTGTATGTGCTGCAATGCTTCAGATCCGGAACGGACGCAAATGGGTGTATATCGGGATTCTTGCAGTCCCTTTTTTAGGTTCTTGCGCACACCTGCGTCGTCTTCTATGACCAGAATATGAGCTTGTTCGAACATCCGAGAAGGAGTTTGCCGCATGCATCTATTCTGGCCAAGGTTATGTGACCTTAAGAAAACTTCAGAACTCTAACCTGTTGCTGATGGCTGGATTGCCCTACATCTGGTAGTACGCGAAAGATGGTTGGATGGTTCTTAGTTGGAGATACTTACCGGATGACAAACCGAATTGTGAAGCTGGGTCTCGCTCTCCTGGGATGTAGCCTTTGTTTTGCAAACGGCTGTACCAGTGTGTCGTTCTATGAGAAAGCCAACGTGGTGGGTCCTCTTATGGCGTTCAACGAAACGCCTGCGGAGACGCATTTCTACCAGAAAACACTGTACTCGCGAGAAGGCAGCGCTGGTGGCATTGGCGCCTCAGCGGGAGGAGGTTGTGGATGTTATTGAGGTGCATGATACGTGTGGTTTGTGTCTCGGTTTTCTGTTTCGTTGGATTCGTCGAGCAGGCCGTGGCTCAGTACTCAGGCCATAGTCCTGTGCCGGCGGATCGCGACAAGGATCGTGGTCTGTCCTCCGTGGCCTTTCAACTTGGGTATTATCACAACGACGACGATGGGGATGGAAACCCTTTTTTGGATGAGGAACTAACCGTTGTGGAACCGGTGGTGGTCTTTGACTACAATGTGTCACAGGACTCTTCTGTGTGGGGTAAGATCTCCTATGATTACGTATCCAGTGCATCGATCAAGCGACTCAACAAGTTCCCGCAACAGTCCGGTGCGACAGGTGACTTTTACATTGGCGCCGATCTTGGCTGGCGAAAATCGTACGAGACAGGAAAGGACGTTGGTGTGTTTGGAAGCGGCAGCGTGGAGTATGACTATCGCTCCTTTGGGTTGGGCGGAAATATCGGAGGCCCATCCGATGATAAGAATGCAACCTGGAAGCTGAGTTTGTCCGGCTTTTACGATGTGATTGATGTGATCCGCTTCGACGGGGATGAGAGTGAAGGAAGTGACAATCGTGTGTCGGTGGCCACTACGTTTGATTGGTATCAGGTCATCAACCCGACCACGCATGGAGAGGTCGGTGCTACTTTGTCGGTTCAGAGTGGTTTCCTCGAGACGGCGTACAACGCGGTGGTGATCGAAGATGGAACCGGGCCCAATCCGAATTTGGTGAACAACGCTTCCGGTCGGGAAGTGACGGAACAGTTGCCGGACACCCGGTTGCGTGGGGCCATCTTTGGGCGGGTGCGAAAATCTGTGTCGGACACATTGTCGTTCGAGCTTGGCGGACGGTTGTACGCAGATGATTGGGGTGTCACAAGTTTGTCGTTAGAGCCCCGACTCTACACATGGGTCGTGGCAGATGTGCTGTCCCTACGTGGTCGCTACCGTTTCTACACACAAACCGAGGCTGACGCCTATCAAGAGCATTTTACAATCGAAACCTCGGAACGGACGCAGGATTCTGATTTGTCCGATTTTGGTTCCAACACGGTCGGTTTGAAGCTCACGTGGTTCGCCACGGAGTTCAGTACCTATGATGGTTCTGTGGATTACGTCTTGCATAGCGAGGGGTTGGACCAGATCCTGGCTACAATTGGTTACACAAGAAATTTTTAGCGTTTTGACAAGCCATTCACCACGATCGACAAAGAGTTATCCATGAAACGAAGTTTCCTTTGCTTTGCCCTCTGTTTTCTCATGCTGTATCCACTCGCTCACGCTGGTTCAAACGCGGTTTCTTTGCGTGTGCTAGACATGGAAGGGGAACGATATGCCTTCTCGTCGATTCTCCAGGGTGGACGCAACATTGCTCTTGTATTCTGGCAGCCTTGGTGTGCGTCGTGTAAGAAGGAAGCGCCGCAGATCGAAGAAGCCGTGCAAGCTCACGCCGGCAAGATTCAGTTCTTTGGTGTGGTATCTGGGCCGGACGAATTCGTGGACGACGACAAAGTGAGCGCATTCACGAAGAAATACGAGTTGACCTACCCGCAGATTCGAGATCGCAAGCTTGAGCTCACGGACGCGTTCAAGGTCAATAGTACACCCACGATTGTGATTCTGGGTGCATCCGGCAACGTGTTATACGAGGGACATCACGCCCCGGACGAGTGGGAGGCCTTTGCAGGTATCCAGGTGGGGGCTTCTACGGAAGGTCGCTGACGTGCGTGTGGTTGTCCTGGCTTTCCTCAGTATGAGTTTGTGGACGCGACCTGCTGTCGGGGACGTCCATGCCGACCTGGTTCACCTGCGCCGGGACCTCAGGGTGATGGGGACAGAGCTGATCGTCGAGGCCTATGGGCTATCGTCTTCGCATGTCGCCACAGCTGTGTCTGCAGCGATTGCGGAACTTCAACGTGTGGAAGACGTCATGACCAGCTGGCGAGACTCGCCGCTGATGGCCCTAAATGCACGATCAGGGCAGGGACCGCAAGTGGTGGTCTTGGAGTTGGCCCATATTTTGAGTCGCGGTCTGGAACTCGGACGACTCACAGAGGGTGCGTTTGACATTACATTTGCAGGTGTTGGGAACCTTTGGGATTTCCAGCGCGATCCACCTGTTGTTCCGTCTCCGAAGGAGATCGAAAAAGCGCTGTGGTCGGTTGGCTATGACCGTGTGATCGTGAATCCGTCAGATGTCACGGTTGATTTGCCGGTTGGTACGAAGATAGGCCTGGGAGGTATTGCCAAGGGCTATGGAGTGGACAGAGCCATGGACGTATTGATGAAACATGGCATTGAGCATGGAGTAGTCGATGCTGGTGGCGACATGAAGGTGTTGGGATTGCAGAACGGTATGCCATGGGAAATTGCGATCAAGCATCCGCGCGTACGTGACTGGGCTATTGCGGTGCTCAAGATTTCCAATCAGACTGTGGTGACATCCGGTGACTACGAGCGTTTCTTTAAAGTGAATGGAAAGCGTTATCACCATATTTTGGACCCACGCACTGGTCATCCTGCTACCGGTTGTATGAGTGCGACCGTCGTGTCGCCTAGTGCCGAGTATGGGGATGCGTTGGCCACCGCGATCTGTGTCATGGGCAGTAAGAAGGCAGAAAAATTGGTGGCCCAACTGCCACATGTAGAGGCACTGTGGGTGGACATGAAAGGTGACGTACATGTGTCCGATGGGCTCCGCGGTTCATTGACATCGCGGCAGGGCGCAAAGCGAGACTTTTCTTCGCAAGTCCAGACAACTCCACAGTAGTTTATGTGGGCTAGTAAAGGCAGCGTCGGACCTTCGCTTGGTGGATCAATCCGAAGGGAAACTCCTCAATATATTGTGGTTGGAATTGAAGTTTCAGGCTAGGTTCAGTACGCGTTCTCCCGGCTAAGCAAGGTTCTTAGAATGATCTTGAAGTCGAAGGCTAGCGACCAGTTCTCGAGATAATACAGATCAAATTTGATACGCTCTTGGATACTGGTATTGCC
This sequence comes from Phascolosoma agassizii, assembly GCA_035593235.1. NCBI lineage: Eukaryota > Metazoa > Annelida > Sipuncula > Phascolosomatiformes > Phascolosomatidae > Phascolosoma > Phascolosoma agassizii. The sequence goes on from JAVJHY011804730.1 coordinate 28,093, forward strand.
ACGCAGCCCATTGACCTGGGCCCAGCCGGTGATGCCTGGCTTTTGTACATGCCGCCGCATATACCGGCTGATTTCATCCTGGAACTGATCAACAAAAAAAGGACGTTCTGGGCGAGGTCCAACGAGGCTCATATGCCCTTGCAACACGTTCCAAAACTGAGGGAGTTCGTCGATGTTGTACTTTCGTAGGAAGGCACCGACATGGGTGCGACGCGGATCATTCTCTCGCGTCCATCCAGGATTGGTTTCGTCGATATCCGCATCCTGATTCATGGTACGCAGTTTGATCATCGTAAATTCTTTTCCATTCTGTCCGCACCGAATTTGGCGATAAAACATCGGGCCAGGCGAAGTGGCTTTGACGGTGAGACCGGCGAGACCGATAATAGCCAAAGAACCCAACAAACCAACGCCTGCCCCAGCGACATCTAGCGTGCGCTTCAAAACCCGCTTGTGCACATAGTCGAGCGGCCATTTGCTCATACCCATCACAGGAACACTGCCCATGTTCTGTATCTCGAGACCGCTCGTGAGAACACGAAACATATCCGGCACCAGATAAAACGTGGCAAAGTGTTTTTCGCAATCGACAAGGAGTTCGACCATGCGGTCGTGGCCGATGTTGGTGTCGGCCAGAATAACCTGATTAGCCTCACCTGCTATCAGCCGGTTCTTCAAGCTGTCGATACCCCCAAGAATGTTGGCCCGGATGTCTTCCGACTCGTCAGTCTGGTCGGATGTGCGGAGAAAGCCTACGACATTGGATCGAAGAAACGGTTCTTTCTGAATCGCGTTTTTGAGACGTTCGGCCACCTGGTCAGTGCCAATGATCAGTACCTGATGGACCTTCGCCATATGACGTGCGAGATTCCATTCGATCCGATATAGCGCGTAGCGAACAAGCAGCACGAAGAAGGATACGGTGAAAACAGCCAAAATCAGAGCCGCCCGTGGAAATTGTGGATCAATGCGACGAATCGCTTCTACTGCGAGGTACAAAAGCAGGCCGGTTAAAATGGCGCGAATGACACGCGGGATCTTGTCTTCGAATCGGCCAAATTGTGGACGCCGGTGCAGGCCAAGCAGGCGAAATGTGAGCAAAAGGACACCAAGGCCAAACAGAAGATGCTCTTGTGCGACGTCTGGTGGTGGCGGTGCTTTGTGGCTCAACTGTTCAAGAACGATAGGGACGTGGAAACGAAGCCACATCGCCGCCTTGATCCCGGCCACAATAGCCACCGCATCCAACAAAGTAGCTACGAGGCTGGCAATCGTATCGTGCACATCTCGCTTCTGCTGCATGGAAGGACGATAGTGAAGGGGTCTGCAGCTGACAAGGCGGAGGATGATGGATCACGAGAAAGCGCTTTGATTCACAGACAGGTTGGGTGACGATGGGCTGCATGAAAGAGAGAACATAATGCCATGGGTACGAGGGTCCTCAATTTGGGAGCTGGCGGATTTATTGGCGCCCACTTGACAGAACGTTTGCTTCAGGACGGATATGACGTGGTTGGGGTCGACAGTCACACCGACAAGGTCACGGAGCTGCTAGACCATCCGAACTTCACGTTTGTGGAAGAAGACATCCGCAACAAATCGTTCGACTTGCAGGGTCTGGTACAGTCGTCCGACGTGGTGCTGGACTTAATTGCACACGCGAACCCAGGTCTGTATGTCAAAATGCCGCTCGACGTATTCCGACTCAACTTCGACGAGAACATGAACATCGCCAAGGCTTGTGTGGAACATGGAAGGCGATTGATTCAATTCTCATCCTGCGAGGTATACGGAAAAACTGTGGTCGCACTCCTTGGAGATCGACTACCGGACCCAGATAATCCTGACTATGCCACGTTTTCAGAAGACACGACCGACATGATCATGGGACCGGTATGCAAGCATCGCTGGATCTACGCTTGTGCCAAACAACTCCTGGAACGTGTCATTTACGCGTATGGTTTAGAGTGTAACCTGAATTACACCATCATTCGCCCGTTCAATTTCATCGGGCCAAAGATCGATTATTTGCCGAGCGACACGGAAGGTATTCCGCGTGTGTTCTCGTACTTCATGGAAGCGTTACTGCATGGCGAACCGATGCAACTTGTCGGCGGAGGATCAAACCGACGCTGCTATACCTATATTGGCGACGCCATCGATTGCATTGTCCGCATCATCGAAAACCCGAATGGCGTCTGTGATCGGGAAATTTTCAACGTGGGCGCCACGCACAACGAAACCACGATTCGTGCAATGGCTGAGCAGATGCGCGACATCTACAAGAAAACGTATCTTCGACCGAACGAGAACTTGTCGGAGATCGTGAACGTGGATCCGGAAGACTTCTACGGACCGGGCTACGAAGACTCGGATCGGCGCATCCCCGATAACCGAAAAGCCCGAGAACTACTTGGATGGGATCCACATTGGACTTTGCAAGACCTGTTGGAAAAAACCATGGCCTACTATGCAAAAGGGCACCCTGTCTTCGATGCCGATAAGACAAGAACCGATCAGCGCTCCCTATCGTGAACGGCGATGTATTCATTATCATTCCGGCCTACAATGCCGGAAAAACTCTGGCTTCGGTCTTTGCCCGAATACCCATGTCCGTGAAACACCGGATCGCCTGTTACGTCGTGTTGAACGACGGAAGCAGCGACGACACACAAACGGTGGCAGAGATGCTGGCCACAGAACACGAGAACATGGTTGTGTTGCGGCACGAGGTCAATCGAGGCTATGGGGCGACCGAGATGGGTCTTCTAGATTATGCCTGTCAGCATGGTGCAGAAATTGTTGCGATGTTGCACGCCGATGGACAGTATTCCCCAGAGCAACTGCCTCGAATTCTGGCCGAGTTCGATGAGTGCGATGCGGATCTCGTACAAGGTTCGCGCATGTTGGAAGACGGAGCTTTAGAGGGTGGTATGCCTCTGTATAAATTTGTGGCCAACAAGTGTCTGACGGCCATCGAAAACCTGTCATTTCGCATGAACATGGCGGAATATCATAGTGGCTACATGTCCTATTCACGCCGTTTTCTCGAGTGGGTACCCTATAAAAGGTTGAGCTCATCGTTCGATTTCGATGTGGAGATGTTGGTGTTGGCACATCTAGGCGGATTCCAGATTTGCGAAGTAGCCATACCAACCATCTATGGGGACGAGAAATCACATTTGAACCCAATGACGTACGGAATGCGTGTATTGCGTATCTTGGGACGACATGTGTCGGGCTACTATCGACAATTGGCGAGTGAATCTGCACAAATAATACAGGAATAATTGATTTTTCCGTCATCTTCAGGCAAGAATCGCTTGTATTGTCACATTTGGCCGGGCAAACTACAGACGAGGTGCAATGGATAGCTGCTATGGACCGAGCAGTTCTTGCGGGCATCCGAATCGATTAACGAAGGAGACACATTCATGCCGATGACGAAATCTCAGATTCAAACCGAACTCTCGGAACGAACTGGCCTGCCAAAGAAGCAGGTCAAAGAGTTTTTGGACGAACAGGCCACACTTGCATACCAGCAGGCTGCAGAGGGCTACACGATTCAAGGCATTGGTAAGCTGGTTTTGGTGAACCGTAAGGCACGCCAAGGACGCAATCCGGCAACCGGTGAAATTATTCAGATTCCTGCGAAGACTGCGGTCAAGTTTCGAATCGCCAAGGCAGCAAAAGACAGTGTCCTGAAGTAAATCCGGTTCTTTTTCTTTTGCATCAGGTCGATTTTTCCAAGAGGCCAGTGCGAGCTGGCCTCCCTCTATTTTCACACGCTTTGACATAATGGCAAAGCGCACATCGTTTACCTTCAAACTTACGGATGAACAGCAGGCCTTGCTGATCGACCGTCTCTCTTTTGGCAACTACAAACCAAAAAAGGTCCCCTACACCCACATTGCGGTTCAGGCGGAAAACTGCAACGTGTCATTGTATACCAGTGGCAAATGCGTGGTGCAGGGAAGAGGCGCAGAGGAGTGGGTCACGTTTGTGTTAGAACCGGAGATTCTGCAGGAGGTTGTGACGGGATACGAGGAGACTCTGCAACCCGAAGCCTACCACCCACACATGGGAATTGACGAAAGTGGAAAGGGTGATTTTTTCGGTCCACTTGTCATTTCTTCCGTGTACGTGGACAAAGAGATTACCAAAAAATTGAAACAATTGGACGTTCGGGACAGCAAAACCATCTCCAACGATAACCAAGCTCTTGGTATGGCACGCGCCCTCCGTGACCTGCTAGGAAACCGCTTCAGCATCGTGACCATCGGACCAAAAGCCTACAACCGGCTGTACGCAAAGATCGGGAACTTGAACAAGATGCTGGCATGGGGACATGCACGTGCTATCGAAAATCTGTTAGAAACCGTTCCAAGCTGTCCGGAGGCTATTTCTGATCAATTTGGACCAAAAAGACAAATTGAACAATCCTTGTTACAAAGAGGACAAAACATAAGACTTATCCAATACCCTAAAGCCGAATCTGACCCTGCGGTTGCAGCTGCTTCTATTCTAGCGAGATCAGGATTTCTGCTAGAAATGAAAAAGCTAGCTAAGCGGTTTGACTTGGAGAAAATGCCAAAGGGTGCATCGGCTCAAGTCAGGGAACTGGCAACTGACTTGACACGACAGCATGGTCCTAAAATCATGTTGGAAGTGGCGAAATGCCATTTCAAAACATTGGATCAAGTCTTGGCCGGCACAGGGGCCTCGCGCAAGGATCTGGGCCCAGAAGGAGAAGCTGTCTCCAGGAGCAGAGCATAGAAAACAGATCCAGTCCTAAGCAAGCAGCTAACAGATTAACAAATTTTTGCCAATTCGAGATTGACCTGTTTTAATGGAAACAGGTACGTTCATCGAACCTGCAGCCCAGGCAAGGCAAAAATTGCTGCCGATCGAGTGGTATACAGGCGTTGTCGTTGGCGAGCATTGTAGCTTGTCGGTCTTAACATCATACAGGAGATAGCAAAGATGAAAAAACTGGCTGTACTTGTAACGGCTGCTATGTTGAGTTTCGCCTCTGCACCATCGGTAAAGGCGCAACCCGCATCTGCATTGCCAGCCACACAAGCGGAACTCGCCCAACTGCTCGCAAACTTATTGGGACTATCTGAGTACCTCCCCGCGTCGCCTTCATCGCAAGAGCTTTTCTCTGCGCTACTGGCAAATAACATTTCACCGATCAATGGATGGGACTCCAAGACCCATGTGACCAAAGCCGATCTGGCGCGAGTGATTGTACAAGCCTTGGGTCAGACCGCAGAGGTTGGCAATGTCAACAACCCACAGTCGTGGGTCAATCATTTGAAGTCGCTCAACGTATCCCTCGATTCAATCGGTTCCGCCATCCAAAATGTAGAACCACTCAATCAACCAGTGGTTGGCCGTCCAGGCAACACTTGGGATCCGCTGGAAAACGTCACAAGAATCGGTGAGCCAGACGAAAAAGATTTCGGCGCGGATTCGTCGTCGCCAATTACACCCAGCGAAGCGACCATTACACCTCCAACACCTCCCGCTCCAGTCACCGTGCCTCAAATAGTTGAGGTAATCAACCAAGTGCCTACGCCACCAGCTAGGCCCATCGTAAACCCGCCGGTCACGCCAAACTGAGTAGATGATAGGAATAAAAAAGAGCGGAACTAGAGGCACGCCCCATTAACTTAAAAGTAGAGATACAACTCTTTTATTTTCAGAATGTACCCTAAGGAGGTAACGGAAGCATGAAACGTATGAGATGGCTGGGAATGATGATTGTGGCGTTTTCAACGACCCATACCGCTTGGGCTCAAGGAGAAGGCGGTCAAACTTTACATGTGTATAACCGACTTCGCGTTGAGTATGACGATAACATCTTTCAGGAAGAGAACAATGAAGATGACAGTCTGAAAGTCATCGAGGAATTGGACCTATCGCTAAACGTAAGCCTGCCTCAAAGCTTTATCGGACTACATTACAAACCTTCTTTCATTTGGTGGGACGATCGAAACGACGACACAGATTTCCATCATTCGTTCGATGGCGTGATCAAGCACAACTTCTCACCCAGACTGTCCATTAGCCTCAAGGACCGGTTCCGGGTGGCGGAGTTGCCAGAAGGGATCAGTGGTGGAACCACAGTACGACAGAACAATGACTACATCTACAATGCGCTAAACGGGACGATCACAACCAAGTTTAGCCCAGAAACGGAGCTTGATATTGGTGGCCGTTATGTGCTGTTGCAATATGACGAAGATCGCATCGGCAACCAACAGGACTATGACCGATACGTGGGTGGACTATCCCTGTCACACGAACTAAAACCAACCACAACAGTGTCAGGAGAAGCACGAATCGACGATATTTCTTATGATCTTAAGGGCTTCGAAACTGACAACTTCCGGGATGCGACATCCATCTTTGTCGGTATCGGTGTCGATCAGACCTTTAGCCCGACTCTTCTAGGCGCCCTTCGGGTCGGCTATCAACAGAAGGATTTCGATCAGGCAGTAAAGGATACAAAAGATTCGCCCTTTTTTGACGCGAGTGTCACGGTTTTGCCTGTACCTTCCACACGTCTAACTCTTGGGGCTTCCTTTTCACAAGTTGAGACGGACCTCTTTCCCTTCTCAAACCAAGAGCGAACCAGATTTTACGGCACATTCGCACAGGAAATTACGGCAAAAATTAATGCCTTCCTGAGCGCAAGCTATGCGGATGGAGACTTTGATGCGGACGAAGCTCAAGCTGGAGCCGATACGGCGGACGGGAACGAAGAAATCATTGGCGCTAGTGTGCGTGGTACCTACGAACTGAACCGAAATCACGTATTAGAAGCCGGCTGGCAGTTGGTCGACGTTGATTCGGATTTCGGACGCACGTTTACACGCAATCGCTTTAACCTCGGCTGGTCTCTGGTGTTTTAGAAGGGGCAGACAGAGTTCTCATGTTTGTCGATCCGGGGCAGCGAGAGCGCCTCAGACTAATTACGTACAGGAGTTGCTAGTGGGGTCCGCCACGGACCCCACTAGCTTTTTGGTATCAACCCATGGATATAAACCCAAAAGAAGACCGTGATATTCATTTTCTCGACTATTGGCGAGTCATCCAATATCGGAAAGAAATCATTCTTGCTGTAGCGCTCCTTGTGATTATCACTGGAACAGCCTACACCTTCACACTTCCGAAAATCTATATGTCCAACGCACGTATCGAGATCCGACAGGATTCTCTAGATATTGATGTGTTTGAGCGAGAATTCACGCCAGGCTATAACCCGTTTTTTTTGCATACCCAATACGAAATCATTCAATCAAAACCTATTCTGTACCAGGTTATTGAGAACCTTAAACTACGCGAAGTTTGGGGTGTGGAGTACCGAGAAGACAACGCTCCACTCGCCAAGGCAGATGCTTACCGGATCCTCAAAAACAGCCTCAAAATTAAGCAGTTCCGGGATACGAGCTTGATCGACTTGCAAATTTTTCGCCGCGACCCCAACGAAGCAGCCCGCATTGCGAATGCCGTCGCACATGCTTACCGTGATCGTCGGCTCACCGCAAAAACCCGCGAAGTGAAGCGGGCGATTGATGCCTTGAATGCAGAACTCCGCAAGCAAGAGAATATTGTGACCGAAGCTGAAATTGAGTTGGATACCCTGCGAAAAAAATACGATATTGGTGTGTCGCGCGGCATTACGGTGGATGAGCTTCGCATCAAACGTCTCGAAGGAGATCGTATCGAAGCAAAGGTAGATATGCTCGTTCGAAAGGCGAGGCTCGAACAAATCAACGCCTTACCCAGCGACGAACTCGTGAACAGTGTAGAATACATCATCAAGGACCGGACGCTACAATCCATCAGAAACGCGCTGCTCGATACGGAAGTGAATTTGAAGCTTCAAGGGGAACAGTACGGTCCTGCTCACCCAGACGTACGACGATTGGAAGCAGCCGTAGGAGAACTCAAGAGAAAGCTGGATGGGGCCCTGAATGGCTTGAAAAAAGGCGTTACGGCAGACTACGAGGTTTCAAAAAAGAAGTATGAAGAACTCGATCGCGCTCTCACAGAGGTGACCCAAGCCGGGGTTGAAGCCGAAGGTGAGCGTATTGCTCCCTTCAGAAAGGCCCTGCGTAACCTCGAGGCGCAACAGAATATCTACCGCGCCCTGAATGCCAGGGTTGTCAAAGAAGGCATTACGATGGAAATGCCTAGACGACCTGTAGAGATCGTGGAACCGGCAGAACCATCCAATATCGACAAGCCCATCAGCCCGAAACTTATGCTGAACATACTGTTGAGTATTGCAGTCGGCATCTCTAGTGGCATTGGTTTGGCTTTCTTCATTGAGTATCTAGACACATCCGTGAAGACCGTAGACGATGTCGAACGGAACCTCGGGGTCCCGGTCATTGGTGTGATTCCGCAAAAAGTGCGCCCTCTGACGGAAGAAGGCCCAGATAGTCCGCATGCAGAATCCTACAGATTGCTTCGAACAAATCTCCAGTTTTCAAACAAAGGGCTCACCGGTGGGGCCTTTGCCGTGGTCAGTGGCGGCGCAGGGGAAGGCAAGTCCACCACCCTCTTCAATCTTGCCTATGTTTGTGCAAAATTGGGAGAAAAGGTGTTGATCGTGGATTCAGATCTTCGCCGTCCCGTCCAACACACGATGTTGGACATGTCAAACCGCTACGGGTTGACGAACCTGCTTATGCGTGATGTTCCTCTTGAAGAAGTGATCAAACCAACATCTGTCGAGGGCCTTCATCTTATGCCGAGCGGAAAGCTACCTCGGTCCGCACTCGGATTGCTAGACTCTCAGCGTATGCGCGAGCTTGTGAAGAGTCTGAAGGCTCGATATGATTACGTCTTCTTCGATGCGCCTCCGCTCATGGGTGTCAGCGATGCTTCGATTCTTGCTAGCGAAGTGGATGGCGTCATGTTAGTTGTGCAGTATCGCAAATACCCACGGGTCATTTCTGAGCGGGCCAAACGTATTGTACAGAACGTCGGAGGCAACATTCTCGGTGTCGTCTTGAACAACATCAATATCATGCGTGATGACTATTACTATTACTATTACGGCTACTACTCGAGTGAAAATGTAGAAGCAGCGTCTTCGTCCGCCAAGAAGCCAACACCTGTCGTCCAGGTGAAAGACGAAAACCAAGAAGAAGAACCACAGGAAGTATTTTGACTCGGGAGAACAACGTGCCACGGAATCTTCGTTATCTTCTCACCCTTTGCACAGTGCTGTTCGTGGTATGCGGCTGTACGTCGCCAAAGTCTCACCGGGACGACACATCAAAGCGCACGAAGAAGAAATCCAAACAGGTGTCCACCCCCACGATGCGGCTTCCGACCGACATGATGACGGCGGACACAACGGTCACGTCAAACCAGTCCACATCTAAAAATGAGCCGAATCGTCCACCTCTTGCTCTGCCAGTAAATGCTTCTGAAGGCCCAGCGTACCACCTCCGCATTGCGGATGGTGTTACTGTCTTTTTGCGTGGTATACCCCGAGAAACATCTCTGGAATTGACCATCGATGAACATGGCAATATCAGTCTGCCTTTCCTGGAACCTTTGCAAGCCGCCGGGCTGACTAGTTCCGACCTTGAACAAGTGATTCACGATGCCTATGTTCCGAACTATTATAAACAGATCACTGTGAACATCCTCGTTCCGTCTCAAAGTTACTATGTCAAGGGCGCCGTTCGCAGCCCCGGGCGGTTTCCGATTATTCGTGGTGGCATGACGCTGTTGCAAGCCATCGCTACGGCCGGCGGTTTTACGGACTATGCAAATCCAAAGAAAGTCCGGATTCTGCGTGCAGGCAATAGTGTAGAGTACAATGTCAAACAGATTGAAAAGGATCCCGACGAAGATGTTCCTGTCATTGCAGGAGATCTGATCGTGATCAGGCGACGTATTATATAATTATATAAGACGAATGTCCCCTTCCACAAGATCGAGCCGAAGGCGCAGTTCTAGCTCCAGTTCCAGCAGCCTGACACATTCCATATACGATGCTGTGTGCATCGTTCTGTTGATTCTCGTCCCGACCATCGCTGTTATCATATTTGGTGGCTCCCGACTCTGGTCGTTTGGTCCCCTCATGGCCCTGACATTTCTTGCAACCACACTCGTTGCATTACGACCTGTCTGGTTTCCAAGTCTTCGACGCAGGCACGTCCAGCGCCCCCCGGCTTGGTTGGCTCTGTGCCTATTTACCTGTTTCGCATTTGCCATGGTTCCGTCTGCAGCAGTTCCGTTTGATGGCATGATCGACTGTTTGATGTTGGTCAGTTACCTAGCAGCCTATTGGTCCTGGACGAAATTGGCAGGCTTTGGAAGAAGGTGGGAGTTTCTTGCTGCCCTCCTGATCCTGCTGGGGACCCTCGTTAGTTGGTACGCCATTGTTCAACACGTACGAGGTTCTCACTATGTGCTAACCTTGCCCCGTCTTGGTTCGACTCCGGACAAGGCAAGTGGAACCTTCATCTCGCCCAACCATTTCGCCGATCTCCTGGCCATGCTCACCGTCATGAGCACGTCCATGGTGTGTTGCAGAAAACTACGTCTAGCCACGAAATTGCTCGCTGGCTATGGGATACTTGTTTGCGTACCGACCCTCTTTCTCACAGAATCAAGAAGTGGTTGGATCGGTCTTGCAACAGGACTCCTTGTGTTCGGCCTTGTGATTTCCCTCCGGCGAGGCAGGAGGCAGTTTCTCATGGCTGCCGTTCTACTGCCGATGTTTCTCGCAACGGTAAGCGTCGGGCTCTGGACCTTTTCGCCCAATTTTCAACACCGATTCAAACGTGCGTTCACACAAAAAAACGTGCGTCTTTTCATTTGGAAGGATTCGCTAGACTTCATCAAGGAACGACCGATCAAGGGCCATGGTCCCGGAAGCTATCGGTGGATCTATCCACTCCATAAAAAGGCCTATAAAGATCCTGATCTTCTCCCTCGGTTTGCCCACAACGAAATCATCCATCTCTTAGCAGAACTAGGACTTCTTGGACTTCTCTTGATGGCGCTGGCAGCAGGCATTCTTGTCCTCAGGCTACTCTTACTGGCTTACCAATCTGCTCGAGAGGATCTTGCCTATGCCAGCGCAGGGGTTCTTGCCACGCTAGCCGCGTCAACAGCACATGCTATGTTCGACTACAACTGGCATGTGTTTTCGAATATGCACGTGTTAGCCCTCTTGGGTGGCGTCGTTGCCGCAAAGGCTCACACATCCGACAGCATGAGGGACTGGCCGAGATTCCAACTACCCTGGCACCTGCGCTCCTCGGTCATGGCTGTGAGCTGCGTGGTTCTACTTGGGTATACGACCATGGTTACAACCAGCTACCTCTTCGCGTTCTTTTCCGGAAAGAGCCGTGAACAGCTGGACTATGACAAAGCGTTGAAGCTCTGTGAAAGATCTGAACAAATCTATCCACATTATTATCATACCTATGTCGAACGTGGAAAAACCTTTTATTCACAGGGTGTTTGGAACTCGGACCCTGCCGTAAAAAAATCGAAAGCAGCGGACGCGCTACGGGCGTATGATCGAGCCTTAGAGCTGAACAAATTTGATTTATTCGCCCGTCATGGAAAAAGTCAAAGTCTGAGTTTGAGCGGCGACCCCGAAGGCGCGTTAGTGGAACTGCGTGAGATATTGAGACGTGCACCTACTCACTACTACTACCTTCGAGAGCTTGGATTAGCCTTGCGGCAGCAGGGCAAGTATGAAGAGGCATTGGAGGTGTTCAACAAAGCTGGCAGAATCAAACGGAAGGACGACATGGTCATCCAGAATCAGTTTTTCCTGAGACGCAGAATAAAACAAAAGAAGCAGGAGGAACGCAAGAAGGCGGCTGCACAGAAACCGCTAAAACCTCTTTCCGAATAGCCTCGGGTACAGTATTGTTACTTCGTGAGCTTGCGTCTTTCGGAGATACGTCAGATTTCTGCAACCCTGTTTGTGTACGCCACACCCAGTAAAAATCCGAAACGGCAGTTCTAGTCGTCCCCACGTTTTCCAATGTCTACTCCTACCGACAATGTATTTTGGCAAAACTCATTGGTTTCTCCCGAAGATCGCCAGAAACTTCTGGGCCAACGAGGTGCCGTCTTGTGGTTCACGGGCCTTTCAGGTTCTGGAAAATCTACTATCGCTCGTGCACTTGAAACCACACTGATTCAGTCCGGATCCTTGAGCTACGTCTTGGACGGGGACAACGTGAGACACGGTCTGAACGCTGGGCTGGGCTTCTCGAAAGAAGACCGTGCGGAGAATTTGCGACGTGTAGCCGAAGTGGCGCAGCTATTCGCCGACGCCGGATTGATCTGCCTCGTGTCTTTCATATCACCAACCAGACAATCACGAGCCGCAGCACGCACTATTGTCGGGGAGAATCGATTCGCGGAAATTCATATTTCCGCGGATCTCGATACATGTGAGGCACGAGATGTGAAAGGGCTATACGCAAAAGCACGACGAGGTGAGATCCCAGATTTCACAGGTATCAGTTCCCCGTACGAACCGCCGGAGAAACCTGCCCTTGTGATAGACTCGACTCGTCATTCCATCGATGAGTGCGTCGCAGAGTTACAGAAGTTCATCGCGGAGCGATTTCTGATCCAACGAACTTGATAGACCTCGGTAACAAGGTTAGTAGGCCCCTTCTTTTTGAAAAACAGCTCGAAAGGTCCGAACCAAAATCACCGCATCAAGCCAAATGGACCAGTTGCGGACGTAATAAGCATCCCATCTCCTCATGCCTTTGGTACCAGAGTCACTACGGCCGGAAACTTGCCATAACCCAGTAATTCCAGGCGCAACTCGCTCCCGCAACTTACGAATGCGCTGCGGCAGTTCCGCGTAGTGGTACACTGGAAGTGGTCGCGGCCCGACGAGAGACATGTTGCCCAGCAGCACATTGAAAAACTGGGGAAGCTCGTCAAGCGAACTTCTCCTCAAAAAATTGCCAAGCCGTGTAATGCGAGGATCATTCTGCAATTTGAAATTGGATTCCCACTCAGCGCGTAACTCGTCGTCTTCTTCCAATCGTTGTTGTAAAACTTTTTCAGCGTCAGGAACCATGGTGCGAAACTTCCAGGTCTCGAATGAGACTCCGCGGATGCCCATTCGCGTTTGGGTAAAGATCGGGTTGCCACCGTCCTGCAATCGAATGACCACGTACAATACAAGACACAATGGAACCCAGAGTGGTGAGGTGCCGATGACAAAGACCAGGTCCGCTATTCGCTTCATGATTCTCGCAAACGGGTCTAAAAGGTTGTGAGATACTTCCAAGCCCAAGACACCCCCAAGATCACGAGTCTTCACCCATAAAGACGGTGCATCCGCTAGATCGGGGATCAACACAACTTGTCGATACGATGCCAGGGGGCCCTCCAACAAATCTACCAAACGATGCTGTTTCAGATCCGACATCGCCAGGATCGCGGCAGGAGCGATTTCCGTACTTTCCGTGACAGAACCAAGAACAGGGATATCGTTCAAGTCCGGTGAGGAGAGTTCACGATGGTCTGTAAAGGTCCCGACCGGTACATAGCCGAGCCCTTTTTCTTCATCGAGCGCATGCATGATAAGACGAGCTGTGCGACCACCTCCATAGATGACGGTTGGAAGCCCCCACCACTTGAGCTTGATCAACACACGTTTGGCTTGTAGACGGAACAACAGCAAGAACGGAATCGCTAATGCAAAGGTCGTGCTTAACGTGAGGCGACTCGTTTGACTACCCGTTTTCCCAAGGAAAAGACCCACTGCCACGACCGCAAATACCGCAACTGTCAACAAGGCCACTCGGCGCAACTCTTCGACGGCACCTAGCCCCCATCCGGGCAATAGTCCAAAGAATAATGCCCCTACACCCCAGGCAATAAGGACCACCCAAGACCATTCCGGAATCATGGATTCTCCTCTCAAGGCATAACGCAACAAACCTGCAGCAAATAGGCCAATCATCAAGGCCAGCGTATCTCCTAAGCCCAACACACCGATGTTCAATACTCGTCGCTTCAAATAGCGAAAAGGTGTATTCTCAGACGCAACTAAAACGCTCTGATTATCACACAAGGCTTCTACTGGCTCCACATAGGGCTTATCCAAAGTTGGGGTGGTTGAGTTGCCTGACATAGTGTCGTTCATACTTGTTTAGAATCCTTCACGATCAGGACCAGCCAATTCCAACATACGATGTTCTCTCCATGGGTGCTTCAAACAGACCGGCGAGGTCGAGAACGACCACATCCGCCGCGGCGGATTCGACAATAGCTCGGAATGCAGACGAGCTGTAGGTGATCACCAACACATCCGCGTGGGTCAAGATCTCCTCCTCTCCAGAAACCAACAGTTCTTGTAAGTCCGGAAGATGCGTCTCTGCATACTGCTGATTCGTTCCCATAAGGGAAGCTTCATGCACAGCAAAATCAAGAATGCGAAGATCATAGCCCTCCTCACGCAATAACCCCACTAGACTCGTCGCGGGACTCTCTCGAAGATCGTCCGTACCCCCCTTGAAACTAAGTCCCAGAAGACCAATCTTCTTTTTGTTTACACTCCGAATGAGTTGTAGCGCATGTTCAATATGTCGCTCGTTAGACTCACCAAGACTTTCCAGAAGCGGCAGCTTCACGTCCTTGGCATGGCCAACAGCCATGAGTGCGCGGACGTCTTTCGGAAGGCAGGAACCACCATAGGCAAAACCGGGTTTCATATAGGCTCGGGACACGTTGAGCTTGGTGTCTCTTGCAATCAGATCCATCACCACCCTCCCGTCTAGGCTGTGCGCTTTCGCTAACCGGCCGATTTCATTCGCAAATGCGATCTTCGTGGCATGCCAAGCGTTCGATGTGGACTTGATCAGCTCTGCCTCTTCCGGGCGCACGACAACAATCGGCGCGTCAATCGACGCATACAACAGACGAACGTGGGCCTCCGCCGTCGCGTCATCCGTCCCGATAATGGTATAGGGCGGCGCATCATAGTCCCGAATCGCTACACCTTCGCGTAAAAACTCAGGATTGAACGCGACATGCACATTCTCGTTTCCCGCATGTCGTTGCAAAATCTGGCGACACATCTCGGTCGTTCCGGGCACAACGGTACTGCGTAGTACAACCGTATGAGACTTCTTCTTGATCGCAATCGCATGACCGATTTCTTCACATACCTTGTATACATAAGACAAGTCGATCGATCCATCTGGGCGGCTGGGCGTACCCACGCTAACCAAAGACACTTCCGAACCTAGTACGGCATCTTGCGCGGATACCGTGACGGACAATCCGCCTGAACGCACGGCATCCTGCAACAGCTCACCAAGACCAAGCTCAATGATCGGTGTCTGTCCGGACCCGACCAAACGGATTTTCTCAGGGTTCACATCCACGCCGATCACCGGATGGCCGTCCCGCGCAAAGCAGGCGGCTGAAACAGCGCCAACGTAACCCAATCCAAAGACACTTACTCTCATAGGTGGATCTCTATCTCCGTCGTGAACGTAAAGAATCGCCCGTCGGGGCTCTAACAGACCGCTGGAGATGGCCTTTGGGATAGCATCACACAGTCCTGATCTTTACGCGCAAGCACTATATCCAATCCCTCTCTGCAAAATCAAGACATCTGCACCAGCAAGTAGGCTAAAAGTTCCTGGTGTAGCTGAAGGAGGACAGGATCTGGTCCAATCCTTGGCTATGCGAGACAGAATCCGCGGAGATTTCGTATGTGCTCGTCTCGTTCGCGAACCACGTGAGTTTCAATCCGATTGTGCTGGAACGAAATTTTGATAAATCGGTATCCTGAGTACGTTCGCTGGTTTCGATCGTGAAATGCTTCTGATAGGCATCGGCCTCTGTTTGCGCGTAAAAACGATACCGGGCACGCAGAGACAGCAGGTCTTCTACCACCCACAGGTAGACTCGGGGCTCCAACGATAAACTTTTGATGCTCCAGTCGTCTGCATACAACCTGCCGCCAAACTCGAACGATAGGGTGTCCGACGTGGACTTGCGAACCCGCCCAAATACAGCCCCACGCAACCGGGTGCCTGATAACTGTTCCGTGACCTCTCGACCGGAAGCATTGTTCGCCAAATTCGGATTGGGCCCCACGCCATCTTCGATCACCACTGCGTTGTAAGCGGTCTCGAGGAAGCCGCTTTGAACCGACAGGGTGGCACCGGCTTCTCCGTGCGTGGTTGGGTTGATGACCTGATACCAATCAAACGTCGATGCTACCGACACGCGATTGTCACGTCCTTCACTGTCATCTCCATTGAACCGGATGATAGCGATCTCATCGTAGAAGCCGGACAAGCTCAGCTTCCAGGTCGCATTCTTTTCGTCGACTGAACTCCCAATATCTCCGCCCACCCCAAACGATTTGTAGTCAAATTCCGCACTACCGCTTCCAAACACCCCCACATCTTTTCCGGTCTCGAACGATTTGCGCCACCCTAGGTCGGCGCCCACGTAGTAGTCACCCGACGCGCCAGACCGCTGTGGGAACTTATCGAGCCGCTCAATCGATGCACTGGAGACATAATCATAGGAGATCTTGCCCCACACGAGAGAGTCTTGTGACAGGTTATAGTCAAATACAACGACCGGTTCTACGACCGTCAATTTTTCATCCAAAAAAGGGTTTCCATCATCCTTGTCGTCGTTGTGATAATATCCAAGCTGAAACCCGACCGACGACAGGCCACGATCATCGTCCCGACTCGCCGGTCCCTCCTGTTGGCCAGAGTGTTGCCCCTTAGTCTGACCTACGAATCCAACGAAACAGAACATCGACAACCACACGATACGCAGGATCAGGCATCTCAGTAACACCCACAACCTCCTCCTGCCGTCGTACCGATGCCACCAGCGCTCCCTTCTCGTGAATAGAATGTTTTCTGATAGAAATGCATCTCTGCTGGCGTCTCGTTAAACGCCATAAGAGGATCAACCAACCTAGCTTTCTCGTAAAACGACACACTGGTACAGCCGTTAGCGAAACAAAGGCTAAACAACAGCATGATGTGGGGGCTACGGAGTCGATTCATCCTTTGGTTTGTCACAACGTAAAACATCTCCATAATAAGAAAAGTACATGCATCCTTTGCAAGTTAATGAAGTAGGGCAATCTGGCTGTCACAAACAGAGTGAAAATCTGAAATTCTATTCACCCTGATTTTTTTTGGTTGCAACGGTGCAGGTGTGCAACGAGGTGATGACCATTTGCTCCATCGTTCACTTGGCTGTTGACCTGGATGAATACAGGTGTTCCTGCCGTTAGGTGTTGGATGCCAAGTAGTTGAACAAGTTTTGTTTCTCCCGTCTATGTTGGCTTACAACCTGCGCATATGACTCGAAACGTATGTCGTACGATTGCCCGGACGGCTTTGCAAAGTTAACATCCCCTCCCCCTTTGTTGCTTTGCAGGTCGATCCGGGTGATCTGCTTTTGGGCCCGTATGACTTCGCCTCCTGATACCAGTCACCAAAACAACTCTCGTCTTGGTACCGATTTGTCGTTGTGACTGTTATGAGATCCTTTTCCCCATCATTTGTCGTGTGGCAGCTCCATATGAGTACGTTTTGCACCGTGTGATTAGGCATGGATGCAAACTGGTTGACACAGAACGTGAGCAATAAACCTAGATTCGGCAGTTGCCAGCGGCGCATTGCACGAATCATTTGGCGCAGAGGGAGTTACGAGAAAGCCTCGATGAACCTAGTGGGTGCACCTACGTTGTCACGTAACTATCTGCATCCAAAGCATTTGCACTGTAATCCACGATCCATTGCCGAATCTTGGATAAAACTTCAAAAAACGATACTATTATGGCTAATATTACAACTCAAACATAGTTGGCATATTGATTGCTTTTCAATCACGAGTCGTACAGGTTGCCCGGAGGATATATGCGGTTCCCCTCCTCCCCGTTCGATACTTCGTATGTCCCCGGGTGACCTGATTCTCTCCTTACATTACCCTGACGCAGCCACTTCATTCGCAAAAACGTTCTTTTGACGTTGAGTCACTTGGCCCATGACTTCAGATGAAAAAGATCTATTGAGAAATTCTCTCTAGAATGTTGACAAACAATCGAATGTGAGCTAATATGACTAATATTACAAATTAAACATATTTGGTATAGTGTTTGCTTTTCAATCACGAGTCGTACAGGTTGCCCGGAGGGCATACGTGGTTTCCCCTCCTCCCCGTTTGATACTTCGTGTGTCTCCGGGTGATCTGATTCTTTTCTTTCCCTTATTACCCTAGATTCGGCAGTCGCCCGCGGCGCATTGTACGAATCTTTTGGCGCAGAGGGAGTTACGAAAAAGCCTCGATGAACCTTACGGGTGCACCTACGTTTTTTCGTAACCCACTACATCTAGTAGTATTCGCATCGCCATCCACGATGAACTGCCGAATCTAGGATTACTTGTTTTTTGCGGTTGATCGACATGCCCGCGAGGCCACACTGCACCGGATGTTTCTTCTCAGTGACAGTATGGAAGCGGCTTGGGCGGTAGGTGGCACGAGGCTTGAGAAATGTTCGATAGACCAATTGGACGACGCGCAGGCCAGGTTGTGGCAAGGCGCCGGTTCATGCGCAAACGATCATTGCTTTTGGCGTGGTCATGTGGATTGCGGCCGGTCTGACGATCCAGTGTTGGCCATCGTGGAGAAAGCGGAACACTCGCAGTTCGATGCTTTGCTCGATCATCTCCGTACCGGCCACCAGCTTCCCGATGGAAGTGCCACGCTCGCATTGGCCGGCACGAGGTTTCACGGGCAGCGCAACCGACCCTGGATCGCTCAAAAGGGCAATCTTCATCTCTGCGTGTACTATCGTCCCGAGATCAACGCCGATCAGATCGGAGTCGGTTTCACGATGCTGCCTGCGGTAGCGGTAGCCGAGACGATCCGCGAACTCTGTGGGACCAGGCTGCCGATCGGCATCAAGTGGGTCAACGATATACGAGTCGGACGGCAGAAGATAGCAGGGGTACTTACCGCCACCCAAACGTTTGGCAAAAACATTGACCATGTCGTCTTCGGCATTGGCGTCAACGTCGGCGTTGTCCCCAAACTTGAGCCATCACCCTTTGTTCCAAAGGTCAGTTCCTTGTGCGAGGCCTATGGAAGGTCCTATTCGTTGGTCGACATATTGCCCAAACTTCTCTCGACCTTGGATAAGCGGTACCAAAAGCTCCTACAAGAAGGGTCACAGAGTGTCTTCCCAACCTACGCGTCGTACTTGGAGGGTGTTGGAGAAGAAATTGCGATTTACCCGGAATCGTCGAGTGATTCGAAGCGGCCCATTGCACATGGTATTCTACAGGGAATTTACCCCGACCTTTCTCTAGCTATTCGCGGTTATCCGGAGCCTGTTCGACGGGGCCGGCTCGTCTTCTCTGGCTGTGACACGAACGGGTGACCCTTTTTACTTCGATGATTGCCGACGAATACCATGCGATATTCTATCTTCTCTTCCCTGACAATTATAGTATAACCGTCGCGTTCTGCCGGTAAGAATGGCTGGGCACAAGGAGGTACCATGGAAGACCCGAATTTATTTGTCGTATGTGGTATCGCATTTCTGGCAGTGATGGGCTTGCTGAGTTCTCTCGCTGTTGTCATGCGAATCATCACATCTGTCTTTCCCGTTGTTCGTGCCACATCCGACCCTGCCGTGATTGCAGCCATCCACGTTGCCGTGGCCACCGTGGTTCCCCATACACGTGTGGTAAAACTTGAGGAGATGTGAGGGATCTATGATTTATACTGAAACACCAAAGAAGATTCGTGTCATGTTCACCCCGTTTCGTGACGGGCTGCAAAGTATGTTCGGCGGTAAAGCGAGGCTCCAGGACATTCTTCCGGCGATGAAACGTTCCGCGGAGGCAGGCATTCGACATTTTGAGTTTGGCGGGGGTGCTCGTTATCAAGCGCCTTTCTTTTATGTGGGAGAAAACCCCTTCGTCTGTATGTCCACGATGCGCGAAACCGTGGGTCCGGATGTTGACCTGCAGATCCTCACTCGCTCCGTATCCGGAGTGACCCTGACCACCCAGCGCCTTGACGCCTTGTCGTTACAGGCCAGGCTCATGAAAAAGCATGGCACGACGATCGACCGAAATTTTGATTTCATGAACGACGTCAACAATCTGGAAAAGACCGGGAACTGTATTGTGGACGCCGGCATGCATCACCAGGTTTGTGTCGCTATGATGGGATTGCCTTTTCATTCGGACAAAGTCCATACCCCGGAATTCTACGTCAACGTGATCCAACAACTGCTCGATCGCGATGTTCACATAGATTCGGTTTGCATGAAAGATGCGTCCGGCACGACAGATCCCAAAACGTGTTATGAAACCGCCCGACGTTTGAAGAAAATTCTGCCGTCTGAGGTACACCTGGTGCAACACACCCATGATACGGCGTCGATGGGTGTGGCCTGCTACATGGCAGGTATTGCGGGTGGTGTCGACGGCATTGATTTGTCGGTGCGCCCTATGGCGTCAGGCACAGTGCAACCTGATGTTCGATCCATGTGGCATGCACTCAAAGGCACTGGGTACTCACTGGATGTGGATCACAGCATCATGGATGAGATCGAGGGTCTATTGAACGAAGGTCTTAAAGACTATGTGTTTAACCCGATCACCACATCGGCCGACGCCCGCGTGGTCGGGTTCCCCATGCCGGGCGGTGCCATTGGTCCGAATGTACACATGATGGAGGAGGCCGGCATTCTGCATAGATACAATGACGTCTTGGAAGAGTTTCCGGTGGTCGTGGAATCAGGGGGTGCCTGGACGAGCGTCACACCTGGCAGCCAACAATACTGGCTACAGGCCTTCAACAACGTCCTGTTGGGACGATGGAAAAAGATCGACGCAGGCTATGGAAGATCCGTGCTCGGCTACTTTGGTCGACCACCTTTGCCGCCCGACCCAGAGGTCGTGAAGATCGCGGCCGAACAACTCGACATGGATCCGTTTGAAGGAGATCCGCTTGAGGCGGCACCGGACTCGCTGGGTCCTGCCAAGGCAGCGCTCGAGGAACGAAACATCGAGATTACGGACGAAAACATTTTCCTCGTCGCCTCCGCTATTGTTCCAGGCAAAAACATGGAACTAAACGAAGGCATCCGGTTGCTCACCGGCAAACCGAAGATCGTTCTTCCTCTCAAGAAGCAGCAAGAACCTGCCGTATCTTCCGAACCTCCGCCCGCCTCCGCCTCCACCCCCGTCGCCGGACTCTTAACCTCCCCGGTCACGACGACTTGCACCGTGACGGAAGGAACCAACACACGCACGTTCCGCGTAACTCTTGCCCCACCGGATGCAGCTGGGTCGCCAGCTGCACCTGTTCAGGCGGCCCCACCTGCGGCACCGACTGCTGGTGCCACCCCAGTTTTTTCGCCGTTCGAGGGAAAAGTCGAACTTGTGGAACTCAAAGTGAGAATCGGCGAAACGGTTACCGAAGGCCAAGTCGTGGCTGCTGTCGAAGCCATGAAGGCCAAGCACGATGTCAAAGCGCCATGCCATGGAACGGTTGCGTCCATTGATGCGGAACTCGGTAGCGAAGTGCATGCCGGTCGCCCAATTTTGACCATTGGCTAAGAGGGCTTCCCGCCATGGACACGCTTGAAAAGTTACTTCATGAAGCAGGCATCTTGCATCTTGTCTGGCAGAACTTTGCCATGTTTGGTGTCGCCGGTTTGTTGATCTATCTGGCCGTACAAAAAAACTACGAACCGCTGCTGCTTATTCCCATTGGTTTCGGTGCTATCCTGGCTAATCTGCCGGATGCGCATATGGCTGCGTCGAGCAGTTACGCCTATGTGCCGGGCGACAAAATCCCTTTGCTACAATTGGTCTACAACATGGGGATTAAGACTGAATTGTTGCCGCCCATCATCTTCCTCGGGGTTGGTGCTCTCACGGACTTTCGTCCTTTGCTTGGGCGACCGATCACGTTTCTGTTGGGTGCAGCGGCACAAGGTGGTATTTTTGTAGCGGCCCTTGGCTCGTATTATCTCTTTGACTTCACACTGCAGGAATCCGGTGCGATTGGCATCATTGGCGGTGCGGATGGGCCCACGTCCATTTTCCTGACGTCTATCCTCGCGCCTGACCTCCTTGGGCCCATCGCAGTCGCTGCCTACAGCTATATGGCACTTGTTCCGGTGATTCAGCCTCCGATCATTCGGCTGCTCACGTCGAAGGAAGAACGGTTCATCAACATGCCGCAGGTCAAGCCTGTCTCAAAAGCAGCCGTGATCATCTTTCCCATCGCGACCTGTGTGCTGGCCGCCTTGGCCGTGCCGCCTTGCGCACCGCTTGTCGGCATGCTGATGTTTGGAAACCTGTTGAAGGAGTCTGGCGTAACGGATCGTCTCTACAAAACTGCGGGTGGTACGATGATCAATATCGTGACGATCTTTCTTGGGCTGGTGGTCGGCGCCACGATGGCCGGACAATCGTTTCTGACACTGGCCACCATCAAGATTCTTGTCATGGGCGCCGTTGCCTTCTCCATTAGCACAGCCTGTGGGGTCTTGTTCGCGAAGCTGCTCAACCTGTTTCTTCCGGCTGACAAAAAAATAAATCCCTGCATCGGCGCGGCTGGCGTTTCTGCGGTGCCGATGTCGGCGCGAGTGGTGCAACAATTTGTCTCGGAAGAAACCAATGGGAAGGTCAACCCCCTGATGGCTGCGATGGGACCAAACGTGGCGGGTGTCATTGGATCTGCTGTGGCCGCCGGGGTCTTTTTGGCTTTGTTGCGGTAGATGTCCTTTTGTCATGGTCGACCCCCACAGTTGCATGCCATGATCCTGTCGTGCCCCACGCTACATCATCCATCGACAAACCCACACTTCTTGCGCGCCTCTTTAGGCACATAGACGGCGTTGCAGAAATCGGTTGTCTACTTGTGATGGCTGCCACCTTTGGCGCCTGGTGTAGCGATTACCACTGGGGCCTAGAGCTCTTTACCCATTTTCGAATGCAGTATACGTTGTGTCTTGGTGCTGCCGCCTTGTGGTGGATGGGTCGGCAACGATTCGTCTTTATGGTCATCAGTGTCATCCTAGCTTGTGTTCACGCAACGTACTGGATACCTTTGTACAAGAACCCTTCACCACACCAACACACGAATTCCTCGATGCTGCGCATGATGGCCTTCAACATCTTGGCGTCTAACCAACAAGTCGACGAAGTTCGCGATCTGATTGCCCACGAACAACCAGACGTGCTCTTGCTGGAGGAAGTAAGCCGAGCTTGGATGCATGAATTGTCTTCTATCACCAACCAGTTTACGCATCATCTGGCTGTACCGCGCGAAGATAACTTTGGCATCGCACTATTCAGCAAAGTCCCATTTGCCAGTGCAACCACGACGAATCTAGGTCGCGCCACGGTGCCCACCGTGGATGCTGTCCTGGATCTTGACGGCCATACCCTGCGCTTTCTGGGTTTGCACACGTTGCCTCCGGCCTGCAAAGAGTATGCGAGCATGAGGGATGGGCAACTAGACGCATGTTCGGAAATCGTCTGCGCAGAAACCGGTCTTGTTGTGATTGCAGGCGATTTTAACGCTACGCCATGGGCGCCCTGCTTGCGAAAACTGCGTAAGCAAACTGGTTTGTTGGACAGTATGCAGGGTTACGGTCCGCAGCCGACCTGGCCCACACCCCTTCTCTGGCCATTCCGCATTCCCCTCGATCATCTGTACCATTCCAGTAAGATCGTCGTGATGGACCGACGATGCGGTCCGGGCGCTGGCTCCGATCACACGTCAGTTATCGTGGACCTGCGCCTGCCATTCGGCGGTTCGAACAAGCTATGAGCCACGACGTATCGGTCCGGAATCTCGCTCAGGACTTGACGGCTCATTTTGGGTTTGACCACTTCAATCCAGGGCAGAGTGAAGCCATTCGACAATCCCTTGCTGGACGTGATGTCTTGGTCATTATGCCCACCGGATCTGGAAAATCCCTGTGCTACCAACTTACGGCTATGATTTTGCCAGGTGCTACACTGGTGATCTCACCGCTGATTGCCCTGATGAAGGATCAGGTCGACGCGTTGCAAGCGCGAGGTTTACCTGCAACCTTTATCAACTCCAGCCTATCCTATGGCGACATGCAAGACCGTCTTTCCGGTATGCGGGATGGCCGCTATAAGTTGGTGTATATCGCTCCAGAACGCTTTCGCAACCGCGGGTTCCAGAGCGAATGTAACCAGATCGACGTATCGCTGGTGGCCGTCGACGAAGCCCATTGCATCAGCCAATGGGGCCATGACTTTCGGCCGGACTATTTGCGACTCAAGACCTTTCTCAGCCGCATGCCAGAATCCCGGATTATGGCCTTGACCGCTACGGCAACCCCAGACGTACGGGAAGACATTGCCGTACAGCTTGGTCTCGGACAAAACAAACGTTCGGAGCCGGTGATTTCAGTTCACGGCTTCTCGCGACCCAACCTGCATCTCGCTGTGACGCGCTGTTCCACACATGCCACGAAGCTAGATCGCATTCAGACGATCTTGCAGGACTTCCCCACCGGCATTATCTACTGTTCTACCCGCAAGCAAACCGAACGAGTAAACGGTCTGCTGAACCAAGCGGGACAATCCTGTGGCCTCTATCACGGTGGCCTCACGGACGAAGCACGGAAGACCGTGCAAGATCAGTTCATCCAGGGTGAGCTTCCGGTCGTGGCAGCCACAAATGCTTTTGGAATGGGGGTGGATCGCTCAGACCTTCGAACCGTTTTCCACTGGGATATTCCTGGTAGCATCGAAGCCTATTATCAGGAAATTGGTCGGGCTGGGCGCGACGGCGAACCAGCTTGGTGTGAATTGTTGTTCAACTATGCCGATATCCGTACCCAGGAGTTTTTCCTCGAAGGTGCGAACCCGACTAGACAGCAGGTTGAGTCGATTTGGAATGCAGTCCGTAAAGCCTGCCATCGGGAGCCAGCCACGAAAACGACGAAGGAATGGACGGAGCTGGTTCCGGGACTCAGGAACGACATGACGACCCGTAACGTGATGGCCATGTTGGAACGGTCCGGTCTGCTCTGTCGCCAGCGACAGACAGGCGAACGTACGTATACGATTAGCCTCGTGCCTGGCGCGGATGAATCGGTGTTGCAGGATCAATATCAGCACCTTACAAAAAAGCGGCATCGCGATGAAAAGAAGATCAAGAAGATGCTACATTATGTCGACACGTCAAGTTGTCGACACGCATTCATCCTAGACTATTTCGGCGACCTTCAGGACAAAGACTCTTGCAGGGCCTGTGACCGTTGCGTGAAGTTCATGGCTGCTGACGCAAGAGAGCCAACGGACGAAGAATGGGATGTGGTGCAAAAGGCTCTGAGCTGTGTCGCACGCATGAAGGGTCGGTTCGGTATCGCACGAGTGGCCCAGGTTTTGAAAGGTTCTCGTGCCAAGCCAATCTTGGAATGGGATCTGGACAAACTCCCCACTCACGGAAGGCTCAGCAACTATAGCGAAGCCTATGTGCGTAAAGTCCTCGAAGAACTTATTGTAGATGGCAGTCTCGCGATTGGTCAGGGCAAATATCCTCTGGTCGATATCACAGAACGCGGTCGAGAGGTCATGTGGAAGAAGGTGGTGCCCCAGCTATCGTTTCCAACCAAAAAAGAGTCTCCAAGCATCGCAAAGACGAGTGGGTCGGTGCGGGTAGGTACCCATAGAAATCCTGGCCTGTTTGCATCTCTTCAGGCCTGGCGTATAAAAACAGCACAGGCTCAGAGGGTTCCTGCTTATGCCATTCTCCATAACAAGAGTTTGGAAGCTATCGCTGAAACTTCGCCGCAAGACCTTGCTCAGCTCGAATCGCTGCATGGCATGGGTCCGGCGAAGATGGCCAAGTACGGCAATGAGATCCTTGAGATTGTAGATAGCAACCTGCAAGATCCGACGCAGAAGTAGACCAGGGTGGATCGGCGTAGACGCAGATTGGGAAGGGTATACCAGAAAATTTTGATGAGTGGCATGACGACAACAAATCGGTATAAAGACGATTTGTTGTCGTGAAGGTATTAGCGAACCGCGTCTGCAAACGCGAAAGCGATGATCTGAGTGCCGGAACTGTTGGGATGGAAGCCATCTTCCAGGATGAGGCCTTCGCCACTGCCCATTTCGCCCGCTACGTTCGCTATCCTCGCGCCGCCGGAGGACGCGGCCTGACGAATGGCGCCATTGTATGAGTTGACGAGCCCTTGTTGAAAATCAGAACGACGGTTCGGAGGCAACGTTCCCACCACTGCAATAGCTCCGCCGGATCGAACCCGGCTGATGGCAGCTGCGATATTGCCTCCAATTGTTCCGGATGGAACGTCCCGAAAAACATCGTTGGTGCCGAACATAATCATGACATGGCTCGGGCTGGACCCGAGTGCATTTCCTGCAGCACCGGGAGCGCTAGAACTCAGTGCGCCCGGCGAGCCTCGGTTGATGACGGTGGTCCCTAGTATACTCCCAACGCGAGCAGGATAGGGTGTTCCTGAACCACCAGCGGAGCCGGCTGTGATGCTGTCTCCGATCGCAACAATGGTTTGGATCGATTGATTGGCTTCCGCCGGTTGGGAGGCAGGATCTGCGGCAGCGTCCTGTGTCGTGGATTCTGCGGATGTGTCTGCGGGATCGGGATCGCTGTCACCGTCGCTGCAACTCATGACGACGAGGGAAAACGTGACCATGCAGGCCAAGATCCAACCATTCTTGCCTGGATGTTGTTTCATGCTAGGTGCTGTTTGTTCATTCGTCTTTGACATCGGTCGGCATCACTGTATGCACCCTAGGCTGCATATCTCACACTTTTTCTGCTGCAACTCCGTATAGCACCCGCCAGCACAGGATGAATCGGCAAATCGCCAGTTCGCAGTGTGTCTACACGCCGTCACCGGCGTTCCGCCGTTTCATCCCGTGCTGGTGGCACTCTCCGAAGTTTCGCTACGAAAAAGTGTGAGATATGCAGGCTAGTATCGCCTGCCTTGAGAGCGGCGTAAACATAATTCTAACCGTTGGTCGAATGCGAGGTCGAGCAGTGTCTGTCTGGTCTTATGTGGAAGGAATGACGTCGACCCAGCGCCGCAAGATGGCCTGCCATTGAGGCTGAATGGACGTTTTCCAGTCATAGTGTTCCGTCACGAGCCGGCGAGCAGCATTCCCCATGGTTATGGCTGCAGATTTATTGTCTTGCAGGTCGAGAATGCGGTGGGCGAATTCGGTTTTGTCTGCGATCGTGATGTCCGTGCCAGTGCGACACAAGATGCCTTCGGCACCCTTCGCGGTGGAGATAACCGGTTTGGCCGCGGCCATATACTCCAACACCTTGAGCCGAGTTCCGGATCCACTGAAGACTGGGGCAAGACAGATATCGGCTCGCTGCACAGCCTTCATCAATTTGTCGTCAGGTAAGCGGCCGGCAAAGATCATGGAGGGATGATAAGCTTCTTGTGGCACAGGGCCACCTGTGATCAGTATCTTGAATCGTCCAGGTGCTCGACGCTCCAGCTCTGGCATCAGTTCGCGATCCAAGAATCGCAAACCCTCCACATTAGGTTGATAGTCCAGCTTTCCCATGAAGAACAGAACACAACTCTCGCCCAGTTGGCCAGCCTGATCGAGTGGGGTGTCAGTGTCAGAAGGGTCTTGGTTGAACGACTGCGTGTCGACGCCGTTCGGCACGACGGTGATCTTGTCTCCAGGTAGATCGTACAGTGTTATATATTGATCGCGATCCTGGTCACTACACACAAAGATGTGATCCATGGCATGCACCACGTTACGCTCTGCCGTCCGTACGAGTCGAGTAAACGGGTGATTCACACCAAAGCGTTCGGCGATAGCTGTTGCGTTCACATCATGGGTATCGAGCACGTTGGGCACGTCCGAAAATCGGCGGAGCGGAGCGTATGTCCAGATTGATGTGTGTAGGATGAGTTTAGGCGAATGATGTAGAACAATGGCTTGGGTCAACCGTTTGGTGGTCGGCAGAAGAAAGTTGAAGATACCCCAGTTGATGCCGATCTTCTTGCGTCCCATATCCGTCGTAAACGGTACCGTGAGGTAGCCGGGATGGTGGGTCCGAGGTTGCACGAGAACCGCACGTCGACCCAAGACGTTGAGTAGAGCGTTGACCCGTCGAGCACCTCCGAAAGATGGATCGGACAGGTCCCAATAGGAGAGGACGAGGATCATGCGGCGACACCGTCTACGAACGGGTCGATGGGTTTCAATGACGTACAGTGTTCCTCATCAAAATGAAACGAGCCCCAAGTCAACATCTGACGTGGAGCTTGTTTCCATACCATGTGTGATGAATCAAAATGTGTAGTAGGCGCTGACCCCGCCATAGACATCCACATCATTCGCAGCACTCGTGAGTACCTGTGAGTCTATACTGTCTGTGTAAGTCACGAAGGCGCCTAACGAGGTCGTGTCCGTCACGACATACTCACTGCTCAACGAGACATTCCACTCGTGGGCTCCACTGTCCTTTCCGTCGGAAAAACCGTTGCCGGCGAAGCCGACGAGACCGGACAATCCTAGGCTCAGGTGGTCGTCGACGTCGATGCCGTACGCCAACGTCAGGTTGGAATAGATATCGTCCGTTACGTCAAAGTCATACGCCACGAAGGCGCCAACAGACAAACCGCTTCCTAGTTCGTAGCCGACTTCACCATATACTTCACGCGTGCCGTTGTTCGGACCTGCTTCTGGGAAGAGGTACTCGATCCACCCCACCGCTACTTCCAACCGTTCATCGTTGATGGGAATCTGATAGGCCACGGTGAGGTCCACCTCGGAAAACTCGCCACTCTCCACGATGGTGTCTGGTCCTACCTTATAGTCTTCGAGGTCATAGTGGAGCCATGTGTTGAAGCTCAATCCACTTTCGTGTGCGACGTCCACGGAGGGTTGCACAACAAAGCTATCGTTGAATGTCTTTCCGCGCCAAACATAGGCGGAGTTCACATCCGCGCCGGCAGTGACTTCTGCCGCTTGGGAATGTGTGGCTGCTACGATGGTGCCGGCCAACAAGCCGACGGTGATGGTTTGTAGTTTCCTCATGGTCTCTCCTCTTGTTGTTTGGGGTGTCTGATGTAGGTTCCCTTTTATACGACTAGTACACGAATACGGCGGTTTAGCCAATCGCTTCGTTCCCTTTTTCTCCGGTCCGGATTCGAACGCATTCGGCCAGTTCTAGAACGAAGATTTTTCCGTCTCCGATTTCACCAGTGCGGGCGCTTTGCACAAGGGTGTCTATGGTGGAGTCGACAAACTGGTCGTTGACAGCAATCTCTAGCTTCACCTTCTTGTGCAGCGTCACCTCAATGTCGACGCCACGATAGTGCTCCTTTAGACCTCCCTGCTGACCGCAACCGAGGGCGTTCGTGACCGACATCTTTAGAATACCCTTGTCGTATAGGGCCTGTTTTACGTCGTTGAGCTTGTGGGGTTGTATATACGCGACGATTAGTTTCATTGGTTGTTCCCGTCGTTGGTTCGTTAAGGACCCGTTAGTGTGTGGTGAAGATCTGGAATCCGCTATAGGCCTCCATACCGTGTTCCCCAATATCCAGTCCAATGATCTCTTCTTCCTTACTGACTCGAATACCGACCATGGCCTTGAGGACAGAGAATAAAATAAAGGAACTCACCAAGCAGATGGCCGCATAAGCAAGGACGCCGATGATCTGTGTAAGGAGGCTATGCTCTTTGCTGAAGATACCTACGGCCAAGGTTCCCCATATCCCGCATACGAGGTGGACAGAAATGGCGCCTACCGGGTCATCCACCTTGGCTTTATCGAAACCAATCACGGAGAAAACAACGAGCATTCCGGCAAATAGACCAATGATGATCGCAGCCTGAATGCTGACGACATTCGCGCCGGCAGTGATCCCCACAAGGCCTGCCAAACTTCCGTTTAAGGCCATGGACAAGTCCGGTTGCTTTTGAGCAATCCATGATGTCACCATGGCGCCGATGATGCCGGCAGCTGCCGCCAGCGACGTGGTGACCAGTACATAGGATACGAGGCCTGGATCGGCGGAGAGCACCGAACCTCCGTTGAATCCGAACCAGCCGAGCCACAACAAGAAGACGCCGATCGTGGCCAGTGGCATACTGTGTCCTAGAATCGGCTTGATCGCGCCGTTCACGTATTTGCCAGTTCGCGGCCCGAGCAGTAGGACGCCGACGAGGGCGGCCCAGCCACCGACGGAGTGCACGAGGGTTGATCCTGCGAAATCATGAAAGCCTTTGTCACCGAGCCAGCCGGCGCCCCACGTCCAGGACCCGGCGATTGGATAAATGAGTCCAACGTATAGAGTGGAGAAGACCAGAAACGGACCAAGTTTGATTCGTTCTGCCACGGCACCTGACACGATCGTAGCTGCCGTGGCTGCGAACATAGCTTGAAACAAAAAGTCCGTCCAATAGGTGTAGCCCGGATCGTAGGCGCTGGTTAGACCGGCAGCGTCAGTGCCGATACCAAGCCTGGCAAAACCCAGAACCTTTTCTAGAACCCAAGACTCGCCAGGATACATCAGGCTAAACCCGCACAATGCATAGGTCAGCAGCCCGATAGCGATGATGGCTGTGTTCTTAAACAGGATGTTGACCGCGTTCTTGGCTCGGGTGAGACCGGTTTCAAGGGACGCAAAGCCCAGGTGCATGATGAATACCAGAAATGTAGCTACCATCATCCACGTATTGTTGATGGCGAACATCTCCGCCGAAACTGGGGGTGCGGCTTCAGCAGCTTGCTCTGCCGCAACAACATCTTGCGCCTCTGCCAGGGGTACCCACCCTAGGACGACCAAGCCGATTAATAACCCTATCGCGCCGAACTGCCATGCTTTCATCGTTCTCTCTCCCTTGGTTTTCAACGGATCATTTGATCGTGTTTCGAGACGAGCAACTGTATTAGCATCACCAATGCCAGAAGAAGTTGCTCCAACCGTTATATAGTTCATAAGGTTCTTATTATAAGAGACTTATGTATTCTATAAGAATTTAAAGAAACTAATTCAGAGGAAAAATAATTACATTATTGTACTTAATTTGATCCAAATCTACATTATTGTTCCATATGTGGATAGAGAGATGATGTGTGAACAGTCAGGAACTATATCGCTTCGGATCGATATCGTAGTTCTGCACTTTGTAGCCGATAATGCGTGGGGTTGTACCTAGGGCGCGTGCGGCGGCGGCCATGTTCCCGCGTACGGATTTAAGGCTGTCCTGGATCACGTCGCGTTCAAAGGCTTCTACCATTTCCTTCAAGGTTCCCTTCGCCAGGGTTCCTCCGATCTCCGCAGTTTGCAATGTCGGGGGAAGATGGTGTGGATGGATGGCGTCGCCTTCGGCAACGAGGACCGCACGCTCTATACAGTTCTCTAATTCGCGCACATTACCGGGCCAATGATAGCTGTTCAACATATCAATGGCAGCACTGGATAGACGTCGAATGGTCTTGCTGTTTTCGTTGGCGTATCGTTCAAGAAAGTAGTCGGCAAGCAAAACAATGTCGGCTTTTCGCTTGTGCAGGCTCGGCACAAAGATGGGAAATACATTGAGCCGATAGAACAGATCTTCACGGAAGGCGCCCTCTTGTACCAAGTGCAACAGGTCGCGGTTGGTGGCGGCGATGAGTCGGACGTTTACTTTCATCGTTTGGGTGTCGCCGACCCGCTCGAACTCACGTTCCTGCAGAACCCGTAGCAGCTTAATTTGAATAGAGGGTGAGACCTCCCCTATTTCGTCAAGAAAGAGCGTCCCGCCATGGGCTAACTCGAAACGGCCTTTGCGGTCCGCATTCGCGCCAGTGAACGCTCCCTTTACGTGGCCAAACAACTCGCTTTCGATGACACTCTCCGGTAGTGCGGCACAGTGCGCTTTGATAAACGGTTTGTCGGCGCGAGCACTGTTGTAGTGAATGGCATGGGCTACAAGCTCCTTGCCGGTGCCTGTTTCCCCTTGAATGAGGACGGACGTATTGCTAACCGCCACTTGGGCAATCTGGTCGTATACCTCCTGCATTTCTCGAGAAGTACCGATGATGTTGGATGGACGAAATCGTTCACGTAGTTCGGCTCGCAACCGTTTGTTTTCTTCCTGCAGCCGTTCGCGCTCCTCTTCCGCAGCCCGCCTGAGTTTAACCGCTTGTGCAATCATGGACGAAATGATGCTGAGAAGCCGAACATCTTCCTGGAGATCTTTCTCCGAGTTGTAGGGACGATCAATGCTGAGTGCGCCTACGACTTCTTGGCCGACATTGATGGGCACGCAAATAAACGAGATGTCGGCACTCTTTCCCCGTGAGGTTCTGTCAAGAAGTTGCGGTTCTTCGCTTTTGCGCGGGATCACGGCTGGTTTCCCTGTCAACACAACCTGTCCAGTGATGCCCTCCCCGAGCTTGTAGCGTCCGCGGCGAGCTTGATCGGGGGAGAGGCCATGGGCTGCTTCGGTGAGAATGTCATTGGTCTTGCGGTTCAGCAGAGTCAAGGTACCGTGCCGCATGTCCATGTGTTCGGCCATGGCTTCGAGAACTGGACTTACCACATCAGCGAGATCGAGGCTTTCGTCGAGCATACGGCTGACTTCAAACAACAGAGATAGTTCGTTGAGTTGTTCGTGTTGTGTCGATGTGCGTTCGTCGTTCATGGGAGGGGCTCTAGGTGTGATCGGCGGCATGTTCCCGGTATGCGTTGGTGATCGGGATGCGGCGGTCCTTGCCAAAAGCTTTGGGTGTGATTTTAATGCCAGGTGGTGCCTGACGACGCTTGTATTCGGCCAAGTCCACCATGTGGGTAATGCGGTTTACGAGATGGGCATCGAACCCCTGGGCAATCATGTCGTCGAGGCCCATGTCTTTTTCGACATATGCTTCAAGAATCGCATCAAGCCTAGGATAGGGCGGTAGACTGTCGGTATCTTTTTGGTCTTCCCGCAATTCAGCAGAGGGAGGCCGTTCAAGGATGGAGGTAGGGATGACCTCTTTACCCCCTTGTTTGTTGCGCCATCGGCAAAGCTCGAACACGAGTGTTTTTGGCACGTCTTTCAGGACCGAAAAGCCGCCGGCCATGTCGCCATAGAGGGTGCAATAACCTACGGCCATTTCACTCTTGTTGCCTGTGGCGAGGACGAGCCAGTTGAATTTGTTGGAGAGGGCCATGATGATGGTGCCGCGAATGCGTGCCTGTATGTTTTCTTCCGTCGTGTCGACGTCGTGACCGACCCAAGTGGGCTGAAGCAAGTCGAGGAAGCTGTCGAAAATGCTTTCGATGGAAAGAGACGAGAACTGTGCGCCTACATTCCTAGCCAATTGTTCGGCATCGGAACGAGTTTCGTTGGATGAATATCGGGATGGCATCGTGACCGTAGAGACTTGGTCTGAGCCGAGAGCGTCCACGGCGAGTGCGATAACAAGGGCTGAATCGATGCCGCCACTTGAAGCGACGACAACATGGTGAAACTTATTCTTCTGCACATAGTCCCTCAGACCGGTCTTGAGCGCGGAGTAAACCTCGTCTAAATCGGGCAGAAGTGTCTCGACACGAGCAGTCGGGATGTTCTCTGAGTCGATAGATTTAGCACCGTCAATCGTCACATACGATACAGGGTCGGCAGGTGCTTCGCGGACCTGACGGGGAGCAGGCCCTTTTTTGATGTGGGTGAGCAGCATGTCTTCTTCAAACTGTTTGCCTTGGGCCATGATGTCTCCAGCCGAGTCGAAGGCCATGCTCGCACCGTCGAAAACCAACTCGTCCTGCCC
Organism: Phascolosoma agassizii; assembly: GCA_035593235.1. NCBI lineage: Eukaryota > Metazoa > Annelida > Sipuncula > Phascolosomatiformes > Phascolosomatidae > Phascolosoma > Phascolosoma agassizii. The sequence continues at coordinate 61,954 of JAVJHY011804730.1, forward strand.
TCCAACCAAATTGCAATAGAGCAGGGGGCACGCAAGAAAACGTGCGGCTTGGCTCATGACCTTTTTTCGCTGTTCGAGTCTGTTTCTATAGTAGGGAGAGGCTGACAAGTTGATCAGTGCGTCTAGGTTGGCGTTCCTTAGGCCCACAAAGGGAGTTTCGCCAAGCATCCAAGAGTCTTCGCATATGTGTAGTCCTAGTTGCATGGCACCAATGCTGATAACCATTGGCTTGACCCCTGGTTGAAAGACTCGTTTTTCATCAAATACCCCGTAGTTCGGGAGGAGAATCTTGCGATAGATACCTGCGACGGCTCCACCGTGAAGGACAACCGCCGTATTACACGTCTGGGACTCGTTGACCCAGGGGCAGCCTACGATGGCCACTAAGTCGGCTGGCAAAAGAGGTGCGATACGTTGGATGTGTTTCTGACAGTCCTTTACAAAGTAGTGTTTCATGATCAGGTCTTCAGGGGGATAGCCTGATAGGGCCAACTCCGGAAAAACAACCACAGAGGCACCGACCTGTCTGGCCAGATTTGCCTTGCTCAGGATGCTTTCGGCATTTTCACGCAGTGCCCCCATCGTCGGATTGATTTGTGCGAGTGCTATGCAGAGGGAGTTCACGCAACGAAAATGTAATGTTTATTTGGAAACCATACAATAAAGAAGGGATGCGGCCTCTAGCCCGCATGAACATACTGCAAATTGGGCAAAGCGAATTTCGTGCCGTCATGATGGCGCTATCCACAGTCTCGCGACAAAGAAGTGTGAGATACGCGGCTAGTTTAGGCGGTCGACGACGAATCGGGCGATGGCTTCCAGTGGAGCCTTGTTGCCACGCAAGCCGCTGAGCTGGCTCACGGCGTTCTCGACCAACTCTCTGGCTTTCTGCCGCGACTGCTCCAACCCTTGCAACGATACAAACGTAGTTTTCTGTTGTTTCCGATCACTGCCAACGGGCTTCCCGAGTGTTGTGTTGTCAGAGGTTTCGTCCAAGATGTCGTCTGTAATTTGGAATGCCAGTCCAATGTTGTCGCCATAGATTGAGAGTTGATCCAAATCGCTGGGGTGAGCACCGGCCGCGATGGCGCCGATGCGCACGCTGGTGCGAATCAACGTGGCGGTTTTGTGGGAATGAATGAAAATCAAGTGGTCCTGATCGACGTGTTGGCCTTCCGCGGCAAGGTCTTCGATTTGCCCTGCGATGACTCCGCGGCTTCCAGCTGCTCTGGCAAGTTCGAGCGCGAAGCGACGAGGACCATAGGGTTTGGGAGGTTCGCAGATGGCCATCCATTCGAAGGCCAGGGTCAGTAGCGCATCACCGGCAAGAATGGCGGTTGCTTCATCGTACGCCATGTGGAGAGAGGGCTGGCCACGTCGGAGGTTATCGTCGTCGAGGGAAGGTAAATCATCGTGGACGAGGGTGTATGTGTGCAAGGCTTCGATGGCGATGGCCGGCATGACGACAGATGTTTCATCGCGACCAATGGCTTCTGCAGCGGCAAACGCAAGAATGGGACGTAGCCGCTTGCCACCAGCGAACACGCTGTATCGCATGGCCTCGTGCAGGCGGCGGGGACGTTCCGACACCTTAGGGAGATGTGTCTCCAAAGCCTCATCGACGACTAACTTTTTTTTTGACAAATAGAGGCTTAGATCGAACATCGCGCGGAGTGTAGCGATCGCCTATTGGGCGTGAAAAGGAGAAAGGCCACAGAGATGTGGGTTAATTTCCGATGTCTGTTGCCCGGGCTACGTGCATTGACATGCGTTCCCAGGGCTAGCTAGACTGTTTCGTCTTTCAATTACAAAGGAACGCTTATGCCGACTTACGAATATGAATGCACAAAATGCGGGCATCGTTTCGAACTGTTTCAGCAAATGTCCGAGAAGCCGCGAAAACGCTGTCCCGAATGCCGTGGCAAGATCGAGCGATTGATCAGCGGCGGAGCCGGTGTCCTGTTCAAAGGATCCGGTTTTTACAGCACCGACTATCGAAGTGATGGTTACAAGAAGGCCGCCAGTGCGGACAAAAAAACATCTGAGGGTGGCAAAGAGAGTGGATCCGGCGACAAGAAAAAGGAGGCAAGTTCGGATAAGAAGACAAGTCCTTCGTCGTCGAAATCCGATGCCTGAATCTGAGCAAGACGAAAGACATGATGGCTAGGGAAATCCAGTGCGGTCACTGTAGAGGCAAGAATCGCTTAACAGCCATTGTCTGTGTTGATTGTGGAAAAAAGATCGATTTTTCGGAGATTCGACCGGAAGATTTTCATGACGGTAAGGGCGGTGTGTTTAGATTTTTGGGTCGGGTTCTTTACACATGTGTCTACCTAGGCTTGATTTTGTGTGTTGGATTGTGCTTGTGGCCGAGGACGGCAACAGGTGTAACGGGTGATGAGGTCGCGCAGCGAGAAGGACGCATGAAGATTGCGCGGCTGTACGACGCGGCAGAAAATGGCATCGATTTCACCACGGGAGTCGAAGAACATGAAATCAACGCCTATCTCGCGAGTTTGTTGAAGGAGTCTTCTGGAAATGCGGAAGAAAGTGGTGCAGCAGATTTGGATTTCGTGAACCTGGATATCAGTGACGGATCGTTGAAGGTCGTTGCCATGGCCAGTTTTCGTTTTCTGAAAGTGTCTTATCTGGTGGACGGCATACCAGAGGTTGGCACCCATGGATTTGTGTTTCCCGTGCAGCGTGCAGAACTTGGACATCTGCCATTACCTGGTCCCGCAAAGGCCTGGATTGTACGACGAATCGAGGCGATTTTTGAAGAGTTGGATCCAGAGCATAGGATTCTTGACCAAACTGCCGCCTTTGCGTTGAAGGACGAAACTCTGTGGATCGAGATGAAGGGACGTGACTAGTGGTATGTCGTCGCGCCATGCTGAATCGATGTGCATGGGTGATGCTTACTGTGAATGCCCTATGCACAGATGGTGTCGCGGAGAGCAGGGAGTCGTTTTTACGTGAGGCAGTGGAGTCGTCGCCACCAGTCGTGAGCAGTAGTCAGCGCTTTGTGTTTCGGGGCTTTCATAGCAAAGACGGGTTGAAGTTATCCTCCTGGACGGAGAAGGTGGCCACGAAACTGGAGAGCGTTGTAGGGACGTCCGTTCCGTTTCAACAGACAGAGATGATTCGTTTTTCGGCTCACGAAAATGAGTTCGTGCAAACAGGTCGTGTACAACTTAGGCAGAGTCTATTGGCCGATCTTCTCCAACAGCGAATTGGGTTGGAAAATCCCGATCTGTTGGAAGAGGAGGAGATTCTGGAGGGATTTGCTGCTGTCCTGTTGTATCGCTATATGGTGGCTGCTTATCGTGTGTCAGGGTGGAGCGGACAACCTGTCGTTCCGGATTGGTTTGCTGTGGGTGTGGCACAGTTGTTACAACCCGGCTTGCGAGATCGCAATATCGCGTATGTAGTGGATGAATGGGAAGCTGGACGTGTAAGGCGTGTGGCGGAGATCGCGGATTGGCTGACCTTGCCGGCCGGTCGTGTGCCGCAGAAAGCGTATTGTGGGCTCCTGGTGGACTGGCTACAGAAGCCCATTCGACAGACATTTGGATGGGACTCCCTATTCAAACGCATGGCTTTTGGTGACTCGCTAAGTGTACCGTGGATTCAAGATGACCTGCTTAATCTCAGTGATGCGCGTACCGTGGAAAAGGCATGGGATGTTCATGTTGCGTTAAAATCGGAGGTGAATCGTGACTGGGGTGCGTTAACCTTTGATCAGGTGGCGGATTTGAAGCGAATTCTGACGCGCCACATGTCCAAGGAACGCAGGTCGGGATATTCTCCTACCTCAGAATTGCAACTCGAAGACCTGATCCTTATGCGGAAAGAGCCTTGGGTGAAGACCGTTGCCGGTGGCATGCTAACAGAACTTGCTCATTTCTCTGTGGGACAGGCACCTCGTATTCGGGAGGTTTCCGAAGCGTATCAACGATTTTTTCAGGCCTTGCAGACTCCCAAGCGAATGGATCCCACGTTCCGTTTTACGGTGGGCGGACACAAAGCTGTTTTGCACAACCTGTTGAATACAGCGAACGGTGCTATGCAGGTGCTGGAAAAAGAAGTGGCGATGCGTAGTATCTATATGAACCAAGTTGAATCGGCGCGGCCAGTGGCGCAAGGAGCGGACGTCAACGTCCAGGTGGATAGAGGACATGCGGAGCATCTTGCTGAAACCAATGCTTTGGAGAAACAAAGCACGAGTGGCTCGCTTGAGGAGCGTCGGAGATCCTATCTGGACGCCTTGGAGGCTGAGGAGACTTGGTAGGTCGCATCGTTTCTCCCTTCTTAATTGCGGCAGCTCGAGCCGCTATGCAAAGCCCGGAAAGGATCATGTTCAATGAGCAACGCCCAACAAACTACGGTAGGAAGAATAGCTCAAGCCGTCCTGGCGTTTACCGCAGGGCGTGATGTCGAGTTGGACAAGGTTCTGATCGAGGCAGATTGTCTCGGCACGGCCGCGCATGTGACCATGTTGTCCGAAATGAAGATCAAGCCTGTTTTGATTACACCTGCCAACCGTAACCGAGTTGTGCGGGAGTTACTGGAACTGATCCGAAAAGCGAGAACCAACTCGTTTCAGATTACGCTCAAAGATCAGGACGTCCACTTGGCTTTGGAGCGGCATCTGACTAGGTCTCTGGGTGACTTAGGCAAACGAGTCCACACAGGACGTAGTCGGAACGACCAGGTTGCTGTCGACCTTCGATTATACGGCAAGGAACAATTGTTGGCCGTGATCACAGAGGTCAGCCGGCTTGCGTCGGCCTTGATTGGTTTTGGTGAGAAGCACGCCACGTTACCGATGGTGGGGCGGACCCACATGCAAAAGGCCATGCCAAGTTCTGTTGGACTATGGGCCACGTCGCATGCCGAAAGTTTATTGGATGATGCGGTGTTGTTGGTATCGGCCTATGAGTTGAATGATCAATGTCCTTTGGGTTCGGCTGCTGGCTATGGGGTGCCGCTGCCGATTGACCGACAGCGCGTTTCGGATTTGCTTGGGTTCAGTCGACCCGTGCATAATGTGTTGTATGCTGCCAGTGCGCGAGGGAAGGTGGAATCGATTATTCTGCAAGCCATGTCGCAGGTCATGACTACCTTGTCGCGGATGAGTCAGGACTTGATGCTCTATACCATGCCGGAGTTCAATTATTTTGTGCTGCCAGACGAGTTTTGTACCGGTAGTAGCATGATGCCGCAGAAGAACAATCCCGATGTGTTGGAGTTGGTACGAGCCAAGGCTAGTCGCGTTGCGGCCTATGCCTATGCGGTACAAGATATCGTTCGAGGTGCGGCGACGGGTTACAATCGAGACCTGCAGGAAACCAAAGAGCCTTTCTTGGAAGGCATGACCACCACGTGTATCTGTCTGAAAATTCTGGAGCCTTTGGTACAGGCCATGAAGGTGGATCAGGCGGCCTTGTCTGCCGGTTTTTCTGCCGACGTGTTTGCGACAGATCGTGCCTTGGAGCTCGTGGCTGCAGGCGCAGCGTTTCGAGATGCTTACAGACAGGTGAAGAAAGAACTTGGTTCGCTGGACGATCAGGATCCACAAGCAGCGGTGAACAAAAAGACACATCTCGGAGGACCCGCTGGTGTAGCGTATGACCAGTTGCGAAATCGGGCCGAAGAGGTGGACGCGATGGCGAAAGACGAGCTCGCTGCGTTTCACAAATCGCTAGGTAAGTTATTGGGTGTTCGTTACCCAAGCGATCTGACCGTTTGAGTGTTGATTTCGTTTGGAAAACCGATCTCGAGTGCGTATGATATGCGGCAAAAAGAATGGCTCGCATCGATAAATCAGCATCGGGCCAAAAGGGCGAACACCATGTATCTAGAGTTTTTTGGTCTAAAGGAGTTTCCGTTCAACATAACACCTGACCCGCGATTCATGTATTTTTCGCCACGGCACCGAGAGGCGTTCGATCATTTGCTCTACGGCATCCATCAGCGAAAGGGGTTCATCGAGCTGACGGGTGAGGTGGGCTGCGGGAAAACGACGTTGCTCCGGGCCGTCTTGTCACAATTGCCGTATGATATCGAGACCGCGCTGGTGCTGAACCCAAGGCTAAATGAGGACCAATTGCTACGAGCCATTCTCGACGATTTCGGCCTCACGGTGAACGGGTCTGATCGGTTAGCCCATGTGGAACAGCTTAACGAATTTTTGTTGGCGAAGGCGGAGCACGGACACAATGTTGTCATTATCATCGATGAAGCGCAGGATTTGGAGCCACAGGTCATGGAGCAGGTGCGCCTTCTTTCGAATCTTGAGACCGACGAGCATAAACTCATGCAGATTGTGTTGGCCGGCCAGCCTGAACTTCGAGCACGATTGAACCAACACGATTTGCGGCAACTACGGCAGCGGATCCTCATTCGATGTCATGTTGAACCGTTGAATGATGAGGAAACCGCGGAATACATTGCTCACCGCCTGCGGGTTGCGGGCGGAAGGCCAGAGGTTCAGTTCTCGCCGGAAGCCGTACAGGGTGTGTTTCGTTATTCCAGTGGCACACCACGGCTGATCAATGCTGTAGGCGATTTGGCTATGTTGGGTGGATATGCAGCACAAACGTTGACCATTGGGCGTGTGGAAGTCGACAAAGCGCTGCAACAATTGGAGTGTGCAGTATGAGTGTGATTCAGGAAGCTTTACGCCGCAAGATGGTGGAACAAGAGGATCAGGGTGGGCAGCATCCGACAGGTACAACTCCTGGGCCTGGGATAGCCTATCAAGACGCAACCCCACCAGTCCGTCAAACCGCTGCGCCACAGGTTTTGTATCCAGTATCGTCCTCGCCGCAAGCCAGCGGGCAGCTACAACCTTCACCGGATCATGCTCAGCGTTCTACCAGTTGGTTTGTCTTGCTGTTTCTTTTGTTGGTTGCCGGTGGAGCAGCGGTGTTGTTCTTTGTACAGTCCCGGCAGGTAGGATCATCCAGACCTGAACCTGTGGAGGCACTGGTTGTTGTGGGAGAACCGTCAGTGCCGGTGGAAGCAGATGGGAACACAGCTTCTCACGAAGAGGTCGACGAGTCTGTAGTAGCCACCAAGGAACCCGATCTGGTCGTGGCTGAATCCCCGCGCAACTCTGCGTCGAAGCAAGATGTCTTACCTTCTGGGCGTAGTCGCGCGATTGCCGCGAAACAGGATACGGTGACCAGAGACGATTGGCCTAAGATTGAGCTGATGGGGATTCTGGCTGGAGGCGAGGGAGAGCATAGCACGGCGATCTTGAATGGGGCGCTGGTTATGCTTCATGCTAGCATGAACGGTGTCACTTTGGCAGATGTGGGTGAAGACGGGGTGTATCTAGAATTTGAAGGGGATCGCCAGTACATTAGGATTGGTGAGCACACACGATAGACCGATGTTTGGGCCAGCCTCTCGCAAGTTCTTTGGCCTGCATATCTCACACTTTTTCGTAGCGAGACTCCAGAGAGTGCCACCAGCACGGGATGAACCGGCGGAACGTCGGTGAAGGTAGTAGACACACTGTCACTGGCGATTTGCCGATTCATCCTGTGCTGGCGGTGCTATACGGAGTTGCAGCAAAAAAAGTGTGAGAGATTATGCGGGTTAGCCCCGTGAACGACGTGCATCTTTGATTGTGTTTAGTTTCTGATCATAGTCTTCCGCGTTCACCAAATAGAAATGACAGGTGCGATTGAGTTGTGTTTCGATTTCTGCCCGTAACTCATAGTTGTACGGATTTAAGATGGCCACACACGCGTCGGAACCAATCACATCAAACACGATAGCACCGTGCTGCTCTAGGTAATCCATGGACAGTAGAGAATAGGACGAGGCCTCCACGTCAAAATCCGATAACGTCACCAACGGGAGTGTAGAGTCCCGACACATAAATTCGATAACCCGATCTTGGTTGGTCATGCCACGGTCGTTCAATGCATGCTGCACGGTAGCCGGAACGCCGAGAGTTTTTGTAGAGTTTTCAGTGAGATCTTCAACAATCGTTGAATACTCGTCTTGGTTCAGTAACTTCGCTTGCATCAGATTCCATGCGAGTGACAATTCGCTGGAGATGCTGACTTTGGTGGAGGCCCTCCGCTTCTTGGGTGCCATGTCCGCCGGAGAGGGCATGCCCATTTGCATGAGCAGTTCTTCCATTTTCTTTTGCGTCTCTTCCACACGCGGATCGCTTCCGCCAATGCGCTCCACCTCTGAAAACAGCCACCCGATCGGTTCAGAATCGCCTTCTTCTATGACGATATCGCTGAGTTGGATGATGTACTCGAGTGCTTTGCCCTTGTCACCGATGTGTTCGTAAGCCTCATAAAGGGTTTCCAGAGCTGTACGATCTTCTGGAATGGCTTCCAAAATTTGCTCGAATGCGGCAATTGCATTCCAGACTTCCGATTCCGGTGATTTCTCAAACTGTTTAGTTTTTTCCACGATTCTTCACCCAATCCTTGTTCGGACAATGACCACATCAGTTGTCGTTCTTCTAATGTGGGATTACAAACGCATTTTTCGTGCCAACAGCATGAAGAGGATGAAAAATACTGTCCGCTAGAGCCAAAAAGGGGACCGTTAGCTGTTTTTTTTTGTGTTCTGGCACCAAATCTGCTGAAACTGTAGAGGTCGGAACCCTCGTACTAGCATAAGGTGTGAGAATATGAGTAAAGCGGGCAAAGCGGACACATTGGTAGACATTCTTCTAAAGCGGAAGATGCTCGATCCACAGCGGCTGGAGGAGTCTAGAATTCTCGCCGATGAGAGTGGAGCTAAGCTTGAGAGCTACCTCGTCGAGAAGGAGTATGTTTCAGACACAGATATGGTATTGGCTCTGTCCCAGTACCTGAATATCCCGCCGATACAGCTAAAGAGCTTCACACCTCAAGCGCAGGTTTTGGCGACAATTCCTCAATCAGTCATGGCGCAACACTTCGTAGTTCCGGTGGCGAAAACGGCAAAGATCCTGACGGTTGCGATGGCGGATCCTTTTGATGTCGTTGCGTTGGAGCAAGTTCAATCGATGACAGGTCTTGAAGTTATGCCGGTCATTGCTCCAGAACGTCAGATCGAAGATTTGCTGAGCCGATTCGCCCAGAAGCCCAGCCATGGACTAGAAGACATTCTTAAAGACGTTGCCGATGGTGATGTCGAAGTCGATATGGCCGAAAATGAGGATCTGGGTCTTGACCAGATGCTGGAAGGGGACGATGCGCCAGTCATCCGCATCGTCAATTCGGTGATGGTGGAAGCTCTTCGCAAAAGAGCTAGCGATATTCACATTGAACCGATGGAGAAAACGATTCGCCTGCGGTACCGCATCGACGGTGTATTGTATGAGAGCCCGAGTCCGCCCAAGGCTTTGCAATCTGCCATCATTTCCCGCATTAAGATCTTGTCGAATTTGGACATCGCGGAGCGGCGCATCCCTCAGGACGGGCGCTTCAAAGTGCGTGCGCTGGGTAAAGAAGTGGACATTCGCGTGAGTCTGCTTCCTTGCGTTCACGGTGAAAAAATCGTGATGCGCATTCTCGACAAGACCGCATTGGCGCCCAGAGTGGATGCGTTAGGTATGGAGACAGTTGCTTATGAACAACTTGTTGAAGCACTTGCGCGACCGCATGGTATGATCTTGGTCACTGGTCCGACCGGCAGCGGAAAAACCACGACGTTGTACTCCGGACTTCAGGAGTTGAATAAGGTTGGCACCAACATCATTACAGCGGAAGACCCGGTCGAGTATCAGCTAGGAGGGATTAACCAGGTCCAGGTGAAGGCTGACGTGGGTTTGAGCTTTTCTGCAGCTCTTCGGTCAATATTGCGTCAAGACCCTGATGTTGTCATGGTGGGGGAGATCCGGGATGGTGAAACTGCGATGATAGCCGTTCAGGCGGCACTCACTGGCCACATGGTATTGAGCACCTTGCACACAAATGATGCGGCTGGTGCAATCGCCCGTCTGAGTCAAATGGGTGTGGAGCCTTTCCTGTTGGCTTCATCTGTCGTCCTCACACAAGCCCAACGGTTATACCGGAGACTTTGTCCTTCCTGCAAACGTCCACAGGAACTACCGTTCGAAACGTTGCGATTGCACCACATCGATCCGGCGATTTTTAGCGGTGCTGAAGTGTTCGGAGCTATTGGTTGTCCAAAGTGCGGAGGCATTGGCTACAAGGGGCGGGGTGCTATCATGGAGGTACTGCGGGTTGATGACGAGATTCGAAATTTAATTCTGAGAGAAGCAAGTGGTGGTGAGATTGCCGAGTCGGCGATCAAAAATGAGATGATGACGCTGCGAGATGTCGCCTTCCTGCGGGTTCGGGATGGAAGCACTAGCATTGAAGAAGCCATTCGAGTTACTAGTGGCCACTAGTCGCTGCATGTAGTTTAAAGACGAGCAAACAGGAGATAAAACCCATGGCAACCGCGACAAAATATTCCACTGCGCAGGACGCGTCGGGGGCCAGTGCGTCCGGAAATACCAAAAAAGTACGGAAAAAAACGCCTGGCGCAAAGAAAATTGTGCTGAAGGAGCTACCTGGTTTTACCCGACAAATGGCTGCGATGCTATCTGCTGGCATGCCAATTGTTCAGACACTTGAAGCGCTAGAGGGTCAAACCGACCATCAAGTATTCAAAGACGTTGTGCATGTGGTACGCACCCAGATTGAGGGTGGTGCATCCCTAACGGAAGCACTGAATCGGTATCCTGACGTATTTAGTGAACTGTATGTTAGTATGCTTCAAGCTGGCGAAATGGGGGGGTTGCTGGCTGACACAGCTGATCGGCTGGCCTATTACCTGGAAGCCCAAGCCAAGTTGCGGCGTAAAGTCATATCTGCGATGATGTATCCTTGTATCGTAACGGTTGTAGCTCTCTTGTTAACGTCTTCGATGGTCATTTGGATTGTCCCGGCCTTCGCGAGTATCTACAAAGATTTTGACGCTGCGTTGCCGGGTCCAACACAGTTTCTTGTCAATGTGAGTGACTTTGTCCATGCCTATGCTCTTTATGTTGTGGTTGGCATTACCGTGATCATTGTTTCCACTGTTCGGTTTAAGAACACAGAGCGTGGTGCCTTTCTATGGGATGGGTTCGTACTTAAGTTGCCGGTTTTCGGAGAACTGTTGAGCAAAGTCTCCTTGAGTCGGTTCTCGGCTACGTTCGCCCAAATGACTCGCAGCGGGGTGCCGATTTTGCAGGGGCTGGATATCACGTCGGTGGCGGTTGGGAACAAGGTGCTCGGAAAAGTGATCAGGGATGCAAAGGACTTGGTCGAACGAGGCGAGCCTTTGTCCGCTGCGCTGGTTGATGACCCCCACTTTCCGACCATGTTGGTGCAAATGTTGGCGGCGGGAGAGAAGACCGGCAAGGTCGATGAGATGCTGGAAAAAATCGCCGAATTCTATGAAGACGAAGTCGACGCAACTCTGTCGGGACTTACGTCGTTAATCGAGCCATTGTTGATCGTCGTGTTGGGCATGTTAATCGGGGGTATCGTACTATGTATGTTCATGCCGATCTTCAAGATGCACGAGATCGTTAACTTCTAGTCAAAGCCTAAACTACGACAAGATGTGTAGCAGAGAACCCGATTCCCGTAAGGAATCGGGTTGTCTCTTGTTTTGAATCTTTCCATCTAGGATGACTCATTGTCGGCATAATGAGCTACCGACAATCTGGGAAGAACTCTCCAGCTTTGACAAGTATTCGAAAAACTGAGAAGTTTTCTCTCGACGATCCTACCCAGATTTGCAGAAATGCATTGTTGCTGAGAGGGCTCGTGTTAGCACAAGGCGTGAATGAGGCACTTTCAGTGCAAGATGTGGACTTGAGAAAAGGAAACCGAAAAGATGTCGAGAATCCTTCTGGTAGACGATGAACCGAGTATTTTGAGCGTGCTGAGCACGTTGCTGAAAGCGGAAGGCCATGAAGTGGAGCCGGCAAGAGGTGGCGACAAAGCCAAAGAGCTGATGCGAAACGAGAGCGAAATGTTCGACTTGATGATCTCAGACATTCGCATGAGTCCCATCGATGGCATGCAACTCCTGAAACAAGCTCGTCGTGAACGGCCGGGCATGGCTGTGATCATGCTGACGGCCTACGGTTCTGTCGAGACTGCGGTCGAAGCAATGAAAGAAGGTGCTTTTGACTATGTGACCAAGCCATTCAAGGTCGACGAACTTCTCATCACGGTAAAGCGTGCATTGGAATATATCAACGTTTTGGCCGAAAACGTGTTGTTGAGAGCAAAGCTCGAGTCTAGGTATCAATTCGAGAATATTGTAGCTCAAAGCCCGGCCATGCGTTCCGTATGTGACATGATTGAACGAGTTGCACCTACGGATACGACCATCTTGATCTATGGCGAAAGCGGCACGGGCAAAGAGTTGGTGGCGAAAGCCGTCCATGCTCACAGCCTGCGCAAGACGAAGGAATTTGTTCCGATCAACTGTGCAGCTCTGCCGGAACCGCTGCTTGAATCAGAGCTATTTGGACATGTTAAAGGCGCGTTCACCGGTGCTACAGCGAACAAAGAAGGCTTATTCCAAGTCGCAAACGGCGGAACGATTTTCCTGGATGAGATCAGTTCGATGCCCATGAGTTTGCAGGGAAAACTGTTGCGTGTGTTGCAAGAAAGGGAGATTAGGCAAGTAGGTGGAACAAAAACAGTGTCGGTGGATGTGCGGGTTTTGGCAGCCACAAACGAGCAACTTGAGGAGATGATTTCGCAAGGCAAGTTTCGTGAAGATTTGTATTATCGCTTGAGCGTGATCCCAATCGAGATCAAGCCTTTGCGCGATCGCAGGGAGGATATTCTTGCGCTGGTCTATCACGTGATGCGCAATACAGTCGGCGAGAACGGTACCATGCCAGAAATCGACTCTGAGGCTCAACTTATGATGGAACACTACGATTGGCCTGGCAATGTACGCGAACTGGAGAATGCAGTACGTCACAGCCTGACGTTTGCCAAGGATGGCATTATCATGACAGCGGATTTGCCGGCCCGGTTACAGGAGGTCATGGCTGATGCTGATCTTTCGGCCGACCTCAGTTCGCTTGGCGGTGGTTTGGACGAGTATCGTGGAAAATCACTGAAGGCCTTCTTGCGTCAGAAGGAAAAAGAATACCTGCGGATGGTCCTGGAGTTGATGGATGGGGACAAAGAAAAGGCCGCCGAAGCACTCAAAATCAGTTTGGCGACACTGTACCGAAAACTGCCTGAGCCGAGTGAGTAGGGAACGATCTACCCTCTCACTGCAAACAATGTGAAAGTTGTGGGCTAATCCCTTTTCTTCTCGCCTGGACTACTGTTTTTGCGTGATCCAGACCTCGGCCTCTTCGGTCCTGAGCTCGTCGTGCGACTCACCGATGCGGGTACGGATAGCGCGCCGTTATGGAAATGGATGATGTGGCCGCGCTCAATGAGCCAACGTAACCTGCCGTTCAACTCGATCGCCTCGGGCGATTCTTCCGTGGCTTCCGGGTGTAGGTCTTGCAACATCGCTTCGCGGCTGCAACCGGGATGGGTCTTCAAATAACGCAATACCTTTGCGACATCGGGAATCGCTTGAGCTGGGTCCAAGGGTCTCGGTCGAATCGATGTGACAAATACCGCCTTTCGGTTGGCTTTGAACAAATGTAGGTGCATGTGTCGAAAACCCGGCCGCATGGTCAATGCCATAGACAGTGGAAATCGACTCTCCTTATTCCAGGCCATTCGAATCGGTTCCAATAGTTTCGGGTCCTGGATGTTCTGGGCCACGATCGCTGGCAGCAAGGCTCGATGTGTTTTTCGAACCAGTCCATGTAGATGATTCTCCGTGAACTCCTTCCGAGCTGTGTCCCACGAAAGGACCGGACTTGGCTCCGTGGACTGTCTACGGCGGTAGATGGTTTTTTTTTGGCTCTCCTTCCTCCACTGTTCAATGACCTCCTTGTCATGGACCATCTCGACAGTGTTGCTAAACTGTGCCACGGACAGGTTGGGAAATTGTGTATGAATCAACTCCTGAATTTTCTGTTGATACCCATGGTAGTTCGGTGGGCCTAACAAAATGCCGGTCAACGTGCATCGGCCGACACACACAAACTTGCCTGTCGGAGGTTCGCCCTCTACATGCTCAACCTCAAATACCGTGTCCAGATGACGTTCTATGACATGTCTCTCCAAATCACTCTGCCGCAGGTAGACCATCTGACAGACCGTGCATTGGTGGAGGTCTGTCGCCGATTTGTCCTTTGTTGTGCCTGTTTCCAATTTGATGACGTAGTGTTCGGGAAGTCGCATCAGCATGGAGGCCACTTCGATGATCGGATAGGCCTTTTCAGACCGTGTGATCTCCCTGGCAAGATGGGCCAAGTGTGCTCGGTCTGCTAGAAAACGGACCTGTAGTCCTAGATCCTTTGATTGAGGCGTTCTCTTTGAACCGTCCCGCCCAGATCTCCTGTCTTGTCGGCCCGTTCGGCTTTTTCCTCTTGCGTCTCTGCTGTGCCGATCACGCCGAGTTTTGCCACGTTGTCGACCGTCTGTACCCCTGCGGTCATCGCGTTTTCGTTCCTTCTGATTGGAATAGGGGTTTGGCCCGGGCGGTTGGCGGGCCCAATCCGGTACAAAGTTCAGTTCAAGAAACAAGTCGGTGGAAACCGTGCTCGATGGGGTAGACTTGCCTTTCCTAGAATCCTCATTCGTCATCGTGCACCAAGTCTAGCGCGGTTGTGGACGCGTGTAAGCCTAAATCCGTTGGTTCGACAACTTCGCTTGCCGGCGATTCGATTGCTGGTTGATTGCGAGTCAATCCATGATTAGATTTCACTATGCAAATCACTGAAATCAAGTCGTCGACCACACGTGAGTTTGACGAAGAAACGCTAGAAAAGTACTCATCGGCTATCACGTTGTCCGACATGGAAATCTACATTTTTCCAGAACTTCTATTTGCTCTGGTGTTGGCCAACATCATGTCGCCTCGTGTTTGGGCTTGGCGCGAGGATACCTGGTTCCAGGACATTGAGAAAAAGAATCCCTATCGCCGGATACTACGTCTCAAGCAATTCATCATGGACCACTATGAGTTCAATCTTGACCTCGACACGTGGGGGTTGACTTCACAGGCGGCCGAATTGAAGCGTTTCAAACCGTGGATGGATGAGAAGACGTTAGCGGAGAGTAACGCACTGTTTGGCTATGAAGGGGACAAGTACTACTTCGATATGGATATTCGTCGTCATTTCGGTTTGGACAAGTACGGGTCAGAACAGATCCCTTACTGGAAGACGGAAACCGTGGAAGCCATGGACGCTTTTCAGTACAAAGCTGGCTACAACGTAGGGGCTGGTGAATGTGTGTCTCTTTCTACCCTGTACGCGGCAGCGTTATTTGTGATTTGTCGTATCCCATTGGACGACATTTACTTGATGGCGACCCCTCTTCATTCACAGAACTTTGTCGACGTCAAAGAAGGAATCATCACCAACAATCGTCGCATTGTATCGAAGAACATGTGGTTCAACGGGTCGGAGCTCACCGACAGAGCTCAGCGCGCATTGCGCAACGAGCAGGTCACGATCGTGGCCAACAACACCGGCTACATCCATTCGCACTATCCTAAAGCCACCATCCATCCAGACGCCTACGGACATTTCAAGTCGCGTGTCACAGGCTATCTTACCTCAGGTATTAGTTACGAGATTTTGGCCAACTTCCTACGGCAGCACAGCAAGTTGCAGGCTTGCTTTCAGATTCGCCACGAATACCACGGGAAGCCACGCTACATTGCGGCCGAAAAAGTCTATGCCTATGAGCATGGAAGCCCTTACAAAGTGAGCGATGGCACGCGGGACAAGTTGCTGGCCGAAATTGATGAATACGAGTTCTATACGGAGCCGATCGAGGGCCGTATTCCCCTCAACAAATTCGATCGTTTTTTCAAAGACAACAGTCTCGATCTCACCAGTGACCGTGACATGCGTCGATTGTTGGAGGAGTTCAATTGCTACAATGCTAAGGCGCAAGACATTGCGAAGGATCTGATCGCTTTTACAACGATTGAACCTCGCTTTCCCGATCAAGACGTTAAGAAAGAGTTCGTGTCGCAGAACCCGATCGAACTAGATCCAGACATGAGCCGTGATGACATTGTGGCTTATGTAGAGAGCATTCGGATGGAGCAACCCACAGCGGACCTGTCTCTGTATGCCATGCGCGACATGACACGAGCTGATTGGCGTCCCTTTCTGAAAGCAGCGCTCGAGCGAAATCCCACTTGCATTGAGGGGGCTGGCGAACGTGACGATGAAAAAGTGTTGGCTTATCTTTCTAGTTTGCCCGATGACTCCATCTATGACGGTCCACGTATGGCGCAACCGGATGAGGTTTGGAATTATGCGCGTGGCGATGGGCTGGAGCGGGCTATTTGCTTAGCAACGATTTGGAAGGCTCGGCATCCCGATCATGGGATCCATATCGAAAGCACAGGAAACACCGTAACGATCGCGTTGCCTGACCACCGTATCGAATGGCCAACTGCAAAGGAGCTGGTCGTGACGTTGGTTGTTTAACCTGAGCCCGAGCCCTTGGCCGGTAGATGAGGTCGGCAGTCTACACCCGCCTCTTCGAAAAGTGCCAATGTTTGAGTGCCGAACGCGTAGTCGGTACGGTACACAACTTCTTGAAGGCCTGCGTTGATGATCATTTTAGCGCACATCAAGCAGGGACGAAGTGTACAATACAACCTGCCATCGCGTACAGACGTGCCATGATAGGCAGCCTGTACAATCGCGTTCTCCTCGGCATGGGCACAAATGCAATCACCCAAGCTTTCACCCGGTTCATCGACGTTGGCACAGCGTGGGCATCCACCTTCGAAACAGTTCTGAATGCCGCGTGGTGTACCATTGTAGCCGGTGGAAATGATGCGGCGGTCAACGACAATGACGGCGGCGACCTGACGACGCGAACAATTGCTACGTTCCGCGACCTGTAGCGCAATGTTCATGAAATAGGTGTCCCAGTCTGGACGTTGGTCTACAGATAACGACATAGCATTTCGCGAAAGCTGGTGCGACGCAAGTGTCTACCCACCACCCGTGATATCGAAGCGATAAAAAGTAGCGGTGTAGGACTCCCAACGGCCTGCTTTATCTTCCTTGGGCGTCTCTTCCACGTCGTACACTTTGTTGCCGACGATCTGCTCCGTTTGTGTGTCCCACAACATCACCGCCGATTTTCCGACCGACCGGTCGTCCGGTTCGGTTTCGATCGCAATTCGATCTGGCAAGGGTCGTCCCTTCCCCTTGTCTTGTTGGAGAGCTGTTACCACGCGTTGTGCATGCTCGGTGGCCACCTTACGTTGTGCATCCGTAGCCTCGTAGGTGGCCAGGATCTTGATGACCTCGGGTAGCCGCGACAGGAAGATCCCCGTTCCTTCTTGTTCGGGTGTTCCTTCGATACGTTGGATGGCTTCCTGGGACAAGCAGCCAGACAGAACCGATGCCCCAATGACGAGCGTTGGGGCAAGCCAGCATCCGATACGAGGAATTGGGCTAGAAGTTTGCACTATACCCGATGCCATAGTAGAAGCTCGCATCCGATGTGTTGCCGTTCTGAATGCCAGCGACACTCATGGCGATACCTGCTGCCCGCCACTGTAGGCCATAGGCGAACGGAACATGTTCGTTTATATCGTTGTCTTTGGATGTAAGTTCCCCAACCGCATAGACGCGAGCCGGAAATTGCAGTTCCAAACCACCATAGCCTGCAAAACTATTTGCTTCGTCTCCGGGGTCGTCGTCGTCAAGCCAAACCTCGCGGATACCTGCGTGAATACCGAGAGAGCGAACGAAACCGTCCTCAGCAATGGGCAGACGCTTGTAACCAGCAAGAAACACTGCTCCCTTATTCAGCTCATGATCCCCGAGGCGAGAATACGCCCCAACACTCATTTGCGGCATGTTGCCCTCGTCTTTGGTAAACCGGTAGCGTACAAATGGACCCGCCGCGAAACGCTCTTTGGCATTTTCGTTGGCAATAACGGTACTTTGAGCCCCGACCTCCAAATTGTCGGCCAAACCATAGGCCCCGATTAGGCCATGGCCAACGATGTCGGTTTTATTGTCCGGGAAGAACACGCAATACTGTGCTGTACCTGCGTTCTCAGGCAGAGTCGCAGATGTTGGATTGATAAACATCCCCGACGGCCCCTCCAACGTAATCAACCCACGGCCGGCCTCGTATCCTTCTTCACCTTTGGCAGGTTGCACGGCAAGTCCACACGCGACAAGACCAAGCATGACCCCCAAACCAATCTGTTGTTGTAGTTGAGACTTTTTCATAGACGACTCTTTAACAGATTAAGACACGGTTGAGAAGGGAGAATTGATGGTTAGAAAATTCTGTGATACGCTAGTTCAAAACGCGCGATGTAGAAGTCATGAAACTCTTGTACAAAAAGCCCTTTGAACTATGTGGAGTCATTGTGTCTTTGGTTGTGATTGTCAGTACCCATGCTGAACAACCTTCTATTTCACGACTGGTACAGCAGGCCGAAAACGGAGATGCCACCGCTATGCTCGAGATTGGCAGACACCTGCAGGGGACACGATCCGCTGACGGACTGGAATGGATCCGGAAGGCCGCCACCGCGTTCGATGAGGAGGAGAATTGGCGTGGTCTATTTGGAGCCTGCCTGGACCTGGCGGAGATGTCACCCGATGAAGGAGATGCTGCTCGCGCCAAAGATCAATTAGAGACGATGATTGCGATGGCGGCCGACGACTATCCAGACTTGGCACGCATTGACTTTGCCGAATGGCGTCCGCTCCTTGACAGGGCCTGGGGCTTGGAGCTCCATTCTGCGGCCACGTTAATTGGCCAGAAACTGCGAGAGTCGGGTGACAAAAAATCGGCGTTTGACTGGTATTTGAAAGCTGCAACCAAGGGTCATCCACCGGCGATGGTCCAGGTCGGACTCATGTATTCCAACGGTGATGGGGTGGCCATGAACTTAAAAAAAGCAGCGGCCTGGTTACGTCCTGCCAATGTGAAGAAGAGCGCGACCGGAAAACATTTACTTGCCGAGTGTTTCCTCTATGGGAAAGGCGTGGATAAGAATCAGAAACTTGCCGTCAAGTTACTGCACGAGGCCATTTCGTTGCAGGAATCGGGGCGGTCCTTGGACTTGTTGGCCGCCTGCTATCACAAAGGATGGGGTGTGGACGCCGATCCGATCAAAGCTGCACAACTCTACCAGCAGGCTTGTGAAGAAGACTACTACAACGCCTGTGCCAATCTTGCCGTGCTCTATATGATCGGCACTGGTGTAACCCAGAACGAGTCTGTTGCAGTGGATCTCCTCACGAAAGGAGTAGAGAAAAACAATAGTCTGTGCATGTACTTCTACGGACTGGCGCAGTGGGACGGCCGGGGTGTAAGGAAGAGCAGACGCAAGGCGAAAAAATGGATGATTCAGGCGGCGGAAAGCGGCAACGAACATGCCGTCCTGTGGTGCAAGAACAACAACGTGGCGTTTACGAGTTCACCGTGATGGTTCCGACCCGAAGCAAACCCGCCATCGACCTAGTGGTTGCTCGCTACAAGGAGGACCTCCGTTGGTTACGCCGCGTACCATCCTCGATCTCGATCCGGGTCTATGACAAAGGTGGGGACAAGGTCGCCGGCCATCCGCTCCTCAACGTAGGACGCGAAGCTCACACCTATCTTCACCATATCGTGGAACACTACAATGAGCTAGCCGACCACAACATATTCTGTCAGGGACGTCCGTTCGATCACGTGCCAGAGTTTCACCGTTTTCTCCGTATCGCGGCATCTGGTTCGTTGGATGACCGGCCGTTTTTGTGGCTCGGATTTGTGATGGACTACGATACCCAGAACGGGCATCGGCTGTTTCAGACGTGGAGCAAGAATCCGACTCAACGTTCTCTCCCGCTAACGACATTCTGGAAGGCATTGTGGACGGAGCCGGTACCGGACCGTTTCCCTTTTTTTCCAGGTGCTCATTTCCTCGTGACTCGTGAGCAGATTCACTGTCAACCCAAATGCTTTTACGAAAAGGCTTTGGAGTTGAGCCAAAACCTTCTGGATGCCGAGCATTGCTTCGAACGATGTTGGTCCCACCTGTTCCGTGCTGAGGGCATGCCGGACTGGGCAGCCGAGACGGCCATGCCGATTTATCTACGACCTATTGCACGATTGGGCATCGGATGGGACGATGTGGTACGGTTCCCTGGCCACCCTCTCTATGCCTGAACGTCGACCCGCATAAACGGTCCATTTTGCGTGTTTGCATCTCACCAACTCATCCCGTAGTCTCTGCGCCTGAAAGTTTATTCTAGGGAGAAGCTATGGCAAAACAACCACTTCCAGCCAGCGTTCAAGAATTTGTACATATCGTAGACGTGGGCATGGGGCAATGGCTCGTCCGCGGCGCTATTTGTGTCGTCTGTGCTATTTTCGTGATGCTTCTTTACACGACTTCTCAGTTCAAAGGACTGAAGGATGCTGACGCGATGGAGTATGCTCAGTTGGGCCGGAATCTAGCCGAAACCGGAAAATTGACGACAAAAGTTGTGCGACCGGCGACGATACGATTTCTCATCGAAAACAGCCCAGATGGCAATCCACGTGTCGATGATCACCCAGACATTCTACACCCTCCGCTCTACCCCCTAGCGCTTTCCCTGGCTTTCAAGTGCTGGACACCAGATTTCTATCCTGATGCCACGGTTCGAGATTATCCCGCAGATCGACGCGTTGTGCATGTATGTCATGGATTCACGTTGCTTACGGGTCTGTTCGTACTGCTGATCGGTATACACCTGTTTGATTGGCGGATTGGACTGTTGGGCGTCGCAGTCTACCTCCTGAGCGACACAGTTTGGCAGCACAGTATTTCTGGAACCAATTTTTCTATGGTCACGTGTATTGCCACTGCAGCTATCTACGCCCTTCTGTGTTCTTCTGCTAGTCACGAAAAAGGTGACTCTCGCGTGACATGGGTTTCGTTGTTTTTGCTAGCAGGCCTCTTGACCGCAGCGGCATTTCTAACAAGATATGCCGCGATCGCTCTTGTCCCCGGTTTGGCACTGTATATCCTATTGGCCTATCGCAAAGGATGGTTGTGGGCCTTCCTCTTCCTGCTTGTCGTGTTGGTCTCTATAGCCCCTTGGCTTGGGCGTAATAAAGCCGTAAGTGGCGCCTATTTGGGGCTATCGGGAGAAACCTATCTGGCACATAGCCGACTGTTCGAAGACAACGAATTGGATCGCGTCATGCTTGCCAGGAAACCAGCAGCCGGGCGGGCCTTCAAGGCCATGCAGGCGAAAGTTTTACGCAACCTAAAAACATTTTACGAACAAGACCTGCGAACCATGGGAAACGGTTTTCTCATTTGTCTGTTTCTGACCACGTTCTTCTACCGCTTTGTTCGGCAACCTGTGCACCGACTACGGTGGGCTGTGGCCATGTCGGCGATGTGCCTTATGCTCATTGCCGCATGCTATGGGGGGAGTGCCATCGACTTACTGCTGATGTTCTGGCCCATCACGATTCTATACGGTCTGGCCTTCCTTTTTCTTCTGTTGGATCGTCTTCAACTTCCACTTCAGATTCAACGGCTTGGGATTCTTGTCATCTTTATGATCCTCACGACGGTTCCATTGTTCCTGACTCTTATGCCGCCCAAGGTGACCTATCCCTATCCTCCCTATCTTGTGTCATATATTACGCACATTACGAATCTGATGGAAGAGGATGAATTGCTGTGCGCGGACATTCCGTGGGCGACTGCGTGGTACGGCCATTGCAATTCGTTGCTTTTACCCCAGACCTTGGATGATTTTTACGGGATCAATGATGAAGTCCACGAGATCCACGGAATCTATTTCACCACCGTCACGCGCAATAAGCCCTATGCGCGAAGTTTGTTGTCAGGTAAAGAAGAAACCTGGCTGTCCATTCTGCAGGGACACATACCTGCAGATTTTCCGTTGACCCAGGGATTTACGCTGCACAATTTCGATCAGCTGTTCATGACAGATCGCAATCGGCTAGCCAAGAGACCGAAGTAAACTTTGTTTACGCCAATCCGAAACTATTGCAACGCCTCTTCAAAAGCCAAGTCTCTGGTCGCGCCTAATTCAACAGCTTTCTGGTAGTGGCGTCTTGCACCGTTCCAATTGGGGCTGTGCATCGCTGAATCGAGTATGGCCAAATTAAAAAATGACTCTGCGTCTTCCGGATTCAATGTCACGGCTTTTTCCAAATGTTTTCGAGCCGACCTTAGTCGCTTGGACCGGTATTGTACGACGCCGAGGTAGGCATGTACGTGCGCGTTTTCGGGAGCCTCTTTCACAGCTCTTCCAAGTTGTTTTCTCGCGGTTTTCAAGTCGCCATCCTGAACAGCGATCATCCCCGACAGTGCCAGTGCGTCTGGCCGGTTTCGGTCCTCTTTCAAGACCTTCTTGCACAGTGCCAATGCCATTGCATTCTGGCCAAGATGGAAGTATGAGGTAGCGGTCCCTACCTGTGCATCCAAAGATTGGTCGTCCTCCTCCAACGCCTGCTGAAACGCCTCCAACGCAGACTGCGCGTCGCCTCTTTCAAGCAAGCCGTTACCTTGCTGAATGGGATCGATTTCTTGAAGCGGTAGTTCAGCGGTAGTTATGTCTGGGGTGGTAGGCTCGAGGGTTTGGGAAGGGGCTGCTGAAACAGTCTCGTCGTGTTCCCATTCGCGCAACACCGCTTCGAGTTTTTTATTGGTTTGCGCCAAACGATCGCGTTCTTCACGGACTTTATCTGACGGTGTTGTAGGTTCGTGTGTAGGAGTTTTTCTATTCTGGTTTTGTTCTACGTCAGTGACCCTTTTCCGGAGGGCCCGATTCTCTTGGTCTGACTGTTGGAGAGCCTCGGTGAGTTTCGATAATTTGTCTTCCAGTGCGGTTACCTTAGGCTCTACCTTGCTTCCTCCGGATGGGTCGGAATCCGACGATTTCTTCACGTTGAGCGGAAAATCCTGAATCGGTTGTCGTCGCGGTTCGGATTGGGACAAGACGGTTGATACGACACAGATACAGGCAAGTCCGAGCGAAGAACGAATGAATGTGGCTACTCTAACAGACAAGGTGGACCTCCTACCGGTTTTGTGTGGACAGAGGTAACTATTTACAAAAAAGTGAATGAACGCAAGTCCAAGTCCAGCGTTGAGGTCTGTGTATTTGTTGTGGTTCAGATGTTCTTGCGGTTAGAACGGACGTCGCGACCTTCGGTCTTTCCAACAACATGTGTGCGATTTTGGTCGCATTCGACTGCAACTCAAGGTAAGGAAGCGGGGTGAGAAAGTCGTTCGACTATACGAAGCGATCGCCGCTGCACAAGAGGCAGTCGCGCAACCGGATTCTGAAGAAGGTCAATTTTCTTCTCCGGGTTGTGGGTGTCTTGATGCTCATCTTTTTCGGTGTGATGGTGGCGCTATACCCATTACGAGCGGTAGCTGATCGTGAGGTCCATCAAACCATGATGTACATGTACGCAGGAGCCGGCGCTATTTGTTGGCTCCTGCGTTGGCTGGTTGAGCGTCTCCGAAGTGCCTATATGGGCCCACAGGATATCTCACGCTCAGCACGCAAAAAAGCCTATCGAAAAGCCGTTGCCTCAGACAAAAAGAAACGCAGTCGGCGGACTCGATTCGTCCACAACATCCCAGAACAACAGCCGGATGAACAGGGGGCAGTGCTCATCCTTGTGCTTGTCTTGATCGCTCTGATCACGGGTCTGCTCCTGCAAACTCAGATCTCGGCGAGGCACCGCCTCCGACTACATCAGACCAAGCTACAACAGGTTCAACTGCGGAGTGCCGCCGCGGAGGGCATTCGCTATGCGCTTCACGTCCTTGCCACCGATGACGATTTGCAGGTCGACCATCTTGAGGAACCGTGGAACAAACCGGTTAGCTACATCGATCCGAATCAGGTTTCCGTTGAATTTTCTGTGCAAGATGAGAATCGCTACTTTGACATCAACAACCTGAGCGTGCCCATGGATCCCGAGGCTGTGGTTCGCAGACCACAAGACATTTACGTGGAACTTCTCAACCAATGCGGAGAGTTCTCGGGAACTCTGCTCAGTAAGGCGTTCAAGGATTGGGTCGACGGAAACGAGGACGGCCCCAAAGAGAAGCCTTTCTATCTCGCGCAAGATCCGCCCTACCAACCGACGGATCGTCATCTTTATCAATGGAATGAACTGCTATGGATCGATGGATACAATCGAAGTATGTTTGACCGAAAAAGTAGCGACAGCATGTTCGACCAGCATCCTGGGAATCTCCTTGATGCATGCACCCTTCTTCCAGTTCAGCGACCCGTGCCCGTCCCGATTAACATCAATACGGCTGACAAGATTACGTTACTTGGATTGCTAGGACACGGATACGAGGGTTTGGTTGAACACATTCTCGCTGTCCGTCTCCACCGTCCACTACGCAATCTGGAGCAGTTCGTGTCTGCCCAAGATCCGCAGCTCCTAGAACGATGGCGTCCTTATTTATCCTTGAAAAGTTCCTATTTTCGGATCCACGCTTCCGCAACCATCGAAGGCCACACCGAGCAGATCCAGTCCCTTGCTTTACGGGATGGCACAGGTGACATGCGTATTTTGCAATGGGTTTTTTGACAAAGATGAAAGAGCCCACCCACTACGGTGTTGACATAAGCGGCAACCGTCTGCGGATCATGAAAGCCGGACGAACGCGCCACGCAGCGAGCTACAAGTTTGTTCTCGACGCGCCGGTACAGTCTCTCGCCTCTGTCGATCGCGATAAACTATCGTCTATACAAGCCGAGGTGTTGTCGCAAGATGCGGGTCTATCAGCTTCTATGCCTACCGGCTCCTGTTTCGCACGTTGGCTGCAGACACCGTTTAACTCCGAAACCAAAGCAGCTAAGGTCCGGATGTCTCTGCTCGATATCCAGTTGCCGTTTCCCGTTGAAGACTGTGTAGCCTTGTTTCCTCGGCAGTCGCGAAACAAGGACAATCAGGTACGAACGCTAGCAATTGTCGCTCGTTCAATCGATGTCGAGTCTGCGATCCAAGGTTGGCAGGAACTCGGAATCGACCCAACCTGCTTGCAGCACGAAGCGCTTGTCTGTTGGGCTCAGGCAGCGGTAGAGCATCCGCCTACGCGTGATCAGATTCGTGTTGTCTTTCATCTTGCCGACGACCGAGCGAGCATGGTCCTTGGCAAAGACGATGAGGCTCGCGCCTTTCACGCAATTCGCAGTGGAACCGAATCCCTTTTCCAAGACGATGGCAGCCTTTGCACACCAGCTATTCAACAAATGGCGAAACGGTTGGAGCAACTCTTGCGTAGCCAAGTGCCGCGTCGCGACACGGACTTGGAGTGGATTTGGTCTGGTCCTGGAGCAGCTCATGACGAGCTTCGCGATGCTCTTTTGAAGCAGACTATGGGGTCGACCTGCGCGTCCATTGTGGTCAACGAACCGATGTTGTTTCTTCCTCGGGCACTTGCGATTCAGGGGCTTGACGTTCCACCCAACCTCCGTGTAGGGACACTCTCCCACCCTGTTGAAACGCTGCAAGTTGCGTCGCGCAGGAAGCGAGTTACATTCAGTGTCGCTGCGTCGGGTTTGTTGCTATGCGCTCTGAACCTTGGTTGGACGGGCCAGTTGACAGCTTGGGATCATGCCTTGCAAGACCACCTTCAGGATGAAGCTAAGAATTTGTCTGGGCTCAGCTACGTCCCTCCTGGTCAGGAAGTGTTCACCGTAAGGCAGGTTCTGTCAGAGAAGGACTCAAGCACCCAGCCAGGACTTCACGTCTTCGGTCCTTCGAATACAACAGTCCTTCGGGATGTGCTGCATGCAGCCGCAACCTTTGACATGAGTCTGTCCGGATTATCGGTACAAGGTCAACAGTTTGCAGTCGCTGGATCCGCCGGAAAAGAAGTGGACATTGAATCCTTAAAAAAGGCGATAGAAGACAAGGGATATCGTGTCACTGTCACGTCCGGCGAACCAGTGGACGACAAGGCATTTGAGATGACGGGAGTACGAAACCATGAGTAAATCGACCCACTCAAGCCTGTTGTTGCTCGTGGCTTTGATCCTTGCCATCGCGGGTCTCCTTCTTTCCCTCCGTTCACTTCGAGTGACGCCGACCAAGCTCAAGCAGCTTCACGCTAAGCAACAGCGTCTACAACAACTTGCTGACTTGCGTGTAGAAAAGGGACAAGCTGATCAGAGTTTCACGGCTTTTGTCGCTTCCGAGCACACCCTCCCGTCTTCTGTGCCCGTCGTGATCGAAAATGTATTACCCAAATCGAGTCCTGACATTGAAGAACTCGACCCACTGCAGGTGTCTCAAGGTGCCAAGCTGCGAAGAGTGAAGGTCGACTTGGGTGAAGTAGAGCTCAGTAGAATGAATCCGCTTCTTTCGAAGCTTGAGGTGTATGATCCACCGTGGCGCATCCTGGAATGCCATGTCGCTGCGGTTGAGCGACGTGGGTGGGGTCGGGTTACCCTTGCACTGGAAGCTCTTGAAAAATTGTGAAAAAGCGTGAGATATGCGATGCGAGTAGCCGACATCCTCAGTGCGCGTTGCGTTGGAAAGGTGTACTGATGGATATGGCTGCTACGACGATCCTTTTTCGATGTAGAGCGCCTTATCAGCTTCTTTGATCAGCGCTTCGGCAGAACGTGCAGGTGCACCAGGTTCGGCCACGGCCGTGCCGGACGAAAACGATAGGGGGATCTGTTCAGCATCGTAGGTTACGGATGCGCACAGTACGTCTCGTATGCGGGATAGCAACTGAGCGGCTCCCGCCGCACCGGTGCTTGGAAGGATGACCGCGAACTCGTCTCCGCCATATCGACAGGCGGTATCGCTGAATCGAATGGAATTCCGAAGACGTTTCCCAAAGGTAATCAAAAGACGGTTGCCTGCGGGATGTCCGAACTGGTCGTTGATGAGTTTGAAATGATTGAGATCCATCATGACCAACGAGGTCGGCGTCTTGTGCCGTTCTCCCAACATGAGGTGTTGTTGGAGGGTTTCTTTCAGATGCCGTTGGTTGTAGAGCCCGGTGAGTGGATCAGTGTTTCGGTAGGTTAGCAAAGCGTCGATGGCGATCAGGACAGGGGAAAAGAACTCGGCTGCCACTTCTAAAACGCGATTGCTGGCCTGGCCAGATTGAATGCCAATCGTAAACAACATTCCCATTGGTTTCCCGGACTGCATGAGACGTGCCTGCAGAAATTTCGTCGTATCGAGTGGGGTTTCGACGACAGATGCGGAACTCACAGTTTCTTCGATGGGGCCATTGGATAGCTTCTTTTTTAAAAGCTGCTCGGCCCTGACCAAGACTAGTTGTCGGATCTCGTCTGTTATTTTTTTTTGGCCCGCTGGAATCCCCAAATTGACATAGGTGCATCCACCGATGTGTAGCACCATGCCTGCTGCACAAGGATCCAAAATCTCGCGATGAAACGCATCGCTCAGTCGGTCTGTGGCCTTGGCAAAATCGAAATCGTTGATCGCTAGACCGGCCGCAGCGCGTAGCCGTTTCAACTGCTCATGCTGAATGCTAAACTCCCGATGATGGAGTCCGTCGTGAGAAATCACTTGCGTTATGGGGACAGGTTTGGAGAGACCTGTCACATGCCGCCCGTTTGCATCTTGAAGTTCTGGTTGTTGGTTAGGATCCAAAACTTCGAGACATTCCTTTCTACTTATCTTTCGACGATCTTAACAGCAGGACTTCGTCCTGTTCCTCAACTCATACCTATGAGCATAGTACCTGGTTCTCTGGGAAACCCAAGCACCATCGTTGCAAAGCAACGTGGCTCCTTTTTTTGGCAAGGAAGTTATTCTCCTGAAATTTCCCCCTTTTTGCCCATCAGGAATCCCATCATCTCATCGATGTCCGTCGTAGGTGTCTGGCAGGCGAAGTTTTGGCACACATAGGCGGTTGCTTTTCCGTCTTTGCTCACCATGTTTTTGCTAAACGAAGACACGCTGGCCACGTCGACAGCTTCGCCTGAATCCGGGCGAAACAGCACGACCGTATTGGGAAGAAACTCGTTCGTAGGTGAAGCGAGCATGGCTGACGTATCTTTGGCGCCAGGTTTGCCAGTGATCACGACTTCATAGGAGGGTCCCACAGCAAAGTTCAACGCTTTCATCAAGTGGGTAAAGGAGCCGGGACCTGCTTGTACTTGTCCGCTGAAGGACTCCATGATGGCAGCAGCTTTGTCCTCATAGTCCGTGTTACCAGTGAGGCGGGCGAGTTTGAGTAGGTTGTGAGCCGCAACCGAGTTGCCGGAAGGAAGTGCGCCGTCGTAAATCTCTTTGCCCCGAACCAGAAGCTTCTCACTGTAGTCCGCAGTGAGAAAGAGTCCACCATGAGCATCGTCCCAGAAGTGGGTCAATAGGTGATCTGTGAAGTGGATGGCTTCTTTCAAGTATCGCAACTCGTACGAGGCAGCATACAACTCCAGCAAGCCCCACGTCGCAAAAGCATAGTCTTCGATGTGGGAGGGCAGGGCAGCTTTTCCTTGCCGATAGCGTTTGTAGAGGCGCCCTTGATCATCCGTCAAAGATGTGAGCATGAAATTCGCGGCTTTGGAAGCAGCTTTCAAGTAGGTGGGATTGTCGAGTACGACGGCGCCACGTGACAAAGCGGCGATCATCAGACCGTTCCAGTCGGT
Organism: Phascolosoma agassizii; assembly: GCA_035593235.1. Lineage (NCBI taxonomy): Eukaryota > Metazoa > Annelida > Sipuncula > Phascolosomatiformes > Phascolosomatidae > Phascolosoma > Phascolosoma agassizii. Next base: position 90,707 of record JAVJHY011804730.1, read on the forward strand.
TAGAATCTTGTCGTCTTTCAATGGATGAACCCGCGTCTCGCGTACGTCAAAGAGTTTCTGCCGCATGGCCTCCATCTTTGTGGTCAACGCCATCTCGGTGGTATCGAGTTCTTTTGCAAGGGTTGCTATGCTGTTCTGTAGATGTGGAATGTTATCGTTGCCGCCTCCCCCTCCGGCCTCGTGTTGAAAGTTGCCCTTCTTCGATAGATTGAGTAATCGGGCGAACGTATCGCCATCCTCTTCGCCAAGGACGGACTTTACCTCGCTGATGGTCCAGACGTAGAATTTGCCTTCCACCCCTTCGCTATCGGCATCTTCTGCACTGTAGAAACCTCCTTCCGGAGACGTCATGTCGCGAAGCACATAGGTGAAGATCTCTTCAGCTGTTTGCTTGAACAGCGGGTTTTTCGTAACCTGATAGGCATCTAAATAAGCCAACGCGATCAGGGCTTGATCGTAGAGCATTTTTTCGAAATGGGGCAGCAGCCATTTCTGATCGGTCGAGTAGCGGTGGAAGCCAAAGCCTAGTTGGTCGTAGATGCCGCCATACCGCATTTCTGTCAGTGTTTTCTCAACCATTTCCCTAGCTTTGGCGTCACCACTTCGCTTGTGATAGCGAAGTAAAAAATTGAGGTTGTGTGGTACGGGGAATTTTGGGGCTTGTCCGAAGCCTCCATAGGTTGCATCGAAGGTGGAGGAGAGTTGTGTGTAGGCCTTCGTAAGCGTGGATTCCGTCATCGTATGGCCTGGTACGTGAGCAAGATTGATCTTTTTCAAATGGGCTTCCACATTGTTTGCCACCTCGATCACTTTGGCTCGATCATGGGCCCACGCTTTGGCGAGATCTGGAACGAGTTCCATCATCCCGGCTATGCCGTAGCGACCCTTTTTGGGGAAGTAGGTGCCGGTGAAAAAAGGTTTCTTGTCTGGTGTCATGATGACCGTCATGGGCCAGCCACCGCGCTGGCCCATGATTTGGGTTGCGTCCATGTAGATTTTGTCGATATCGGGACGCTCTTCGCGATCGACTTTGATGCAAATGAAGTGTTTGTTCAGCAGGTCAGCTACCTCCTGATCCTCAAACGATTCATGTTCCATGACGTGGCACCAGTGGCAGGTTGAATAGCCAACGGACAGGAAAATGGCTTTGTCATCGGCTTTGGCTTTCGCGAAAGCCTCTTGATCCCAAGGATACCAATCCACGGGGTTGGCAGCATGTTGCAGAAGGTAAGGACTTTGTTCGAAGACAAGTCGGTTGTAGTTTGTGCCGCCATCCTTTGGGAGTTTTTTGATCTCCTCAGCGGAAGGAAGGGGTTTCCGAACAGTCACGTGTGCCTCCGGTGTTGGGGTGGATTTGTCCTTCGCTTGGGTGGGCGCTGCAAAGCCCATGGAGATCGCAAGAAGGGTTGGTAACATTGTCTGGAAGGGTCGATTCACTGGATGGTCCTTGTCGGGATTTGACTAGAGATCATGACGTGGACCTGTGGTCAAAGCAAGTGCATCGTCGCAATCACGTACGTACCTTAAGGGTCATGACTTTTCTAGGTTCACCCTATAGCGAACTCGCAAGTTCACGTCGCCGTCCCACTCAACATCACGATAGAGCGCTCTTTTTTTTAGAATTCTGGTGTCGATGGGTGTCGCGAGTTGAAGTTCGTGCAGGAAGCGGTTGTTCGTATCTGTCCGATCTACGAGCAGGGACGCCGATTGCACGTTCACGGTGATGGGTTCCTTTTCATCGATAGGGACGAAGTGCAAGATTCCATCCCCGTCAAATACAGAATGGGTACGGCCATCCTTCGTTTGGTCTTCGCGGCGGGTCAGATTCAACGTAAGATCTGTATCGACCTCACCAAACCAGTCCCCCACAAGGTCTGGTGGAAACATCACGTTCACCATGATAGCAGACAGTGTGGTTTGTTGGCCAACCGCGAGCTTGGGATCTGGCAGGGCGGTGTAGTCGACCAAAGTGTTCATTTGCCCGAGTGTATGGACCACTTTCTCGGGCAAGTTGGCGCCACACATCCATTCAGCTTGCCCGTCGTGCATCCGGAGCTCAACGGTCTTTCCCTCCACGTCACTGAGAATGTTGGCGGTGCCCGTTAGCATCACATGCTGCTTTTTTAACACGGTTTCGTCGATGCCCGTGATGTGGGAGATACCCGTGTAATCCAGGTCTTGTGACTGGATCAACACCATGCCGACCCTACCGCTGGAGCCACGGGTCACACCTTTCAGGGTGGCTGCCGCACCGATGATGGCGTCGTCCAGGTCATCGCCGAACTTGTTGTTCAGTCGTGTATAGTTGGCCGGCGCAAGCAGTTCTATGCTGCGCACGTTTTTGAGGGTGCGCCTCTCGTGGGCGAGGGTGTCGTCGTTTCGAAGAACTTCGGCTGTATAGCTCATCATCCATGGGCCGATCCATGTGCTGCGAATCTGACTTTCCAAAATGGGTATCCCGACCTCGACCTTGGCCTGTTGTGTCATGGTGCCGTCGAGGCGTCCGACGACAGTGCAGCTAAAGCGGCCGCCCTTCTTCCGGGTTGTCTTTGAGTGACCGGTGCCAGGTGGAAGTGCCTGCGTGAAGATGGTTTTCTGTGATACAGAGCCAACTCCTTTACGGCGTTCTACGGTGAGATAGACCATGACAACGGAGACCACGAAGATGGCGATAAAAGCGGCGAGAGTTCTCGTTCTGTTGCTGGAATCCGACATAGTTGGCTGAGCAGACAGACAGCCTAGGGGAACCTGTTGGACGGCTCAAACCTTATTGTGGCGACCTGTAAGGATGACCTCATGACGGTACGGCGACTGTCGCGTTTATGAACACATCTAGCCCGCATAAATCACAAATTTCCTGTTGTGGGCGTCGATAGTACTGCATCTACGGCTCGAAATGCCCGCGCCTCATTTCACAGTGTGTCCACACGGTTTCACCGAGGCGAGGGCATTTCGAGCCCTACCTGCAGCACTCTTCACGCTCTCGCGACGAAAACGTGTGATTCATGCGGGCTAGGTGCTCAACCCTCCTGGGTTGCATCGGGCCGGAAAAAGCCCTATAAGCCAGCATGCTCATGGATGTCGCAGAACAAGAGCAACAAGTCCGTAACCGCGACTTACTATCGAATTCCGTTTATATGCGGGACGAAGTGGTATCAGAGGTTGTACCGTTGCAGCTGAATCCCGGCTCTCTGGACCGATTGAGTCCGGACGGAGTGGATCAACTCAATGGGATACAGCGAGAAGCTGCACGCACATCGATTCGTGCTCTTGCCTCCCTCGCCACCATCGGGGAAAGCGACCACTTAGGTGGGGGCTTGGAGTTGATCCCGCCGCTTGTACTCACGATGGCTGTAGCGGACCAAGTTCACGTGACCTACACGATCGAGCATGCCCATACAAGTATTGGGTACTATGCCACCTTGGCGGCATTTGGATATGTGGATGAGAAACATGTGGTCGAACAGTTCCGACGCGGACTCGATATCGCCGGTCATGTGTCCTGGGTGCCAGGAGGGACGCAACTGAATGGTGGCCGCTTGGGGGTCATGATCCCAGCTGCGGTGGGACAATCGCTCGGCATGAAAGCACGCACTGGAGAAACCTGGGTTCTTTGCCATTGTGGTGACGCCGGTTGGGTTTCTGGCCAGGCGTTGAACGGGTTCAACGGAGCTGATCTGCATCATGCGCCAGTCACGTTTGTCATGCACCGTAACGGCATCCAATTGTCCGGCACCACGAAGAGCATCATCGGCAAAGATCCGCGTCCCATGGTGGAAGCCATGGGCATTACCATTCTGGAAACACCGAACCTTTGGGATGTCCAGGAGCTTGGTGTTGTGTATCAGGAAGCCCATCGGCTGGCCCAGGAAGGGTGCCCGACCTTGATCTATCCAGTCGGGTATGGTGCCACAGAGACCGAAAGCTTTAGCTTGCATCAGTTTGGTGAACTTTTGGCCATCTCTGTTGAGGTACGGGCTTTTGCGGAGTCAAATGGCGTAGACATGGCCACCGAGGTTTGGGTGCCAGGCTCGTTGATGAGCTATCGCGATTTGGTCCCGATGTTAGAGTGTATTTTTCTGGTAAACGGTTTGCCGGGAGGCAGGGCGCATCACGATGGCGGGATGACTGGCCGTGATGAAGCCGATGTGTTGTCGAACCCTATGTTGGACCGCAACGTCGATCACACAAAGGCTTGGCAGGCTTTGCAGGATCTGCCAAAGCGAAAAGTCACGACCAGGGCTCGCCCAGCGTTTGGCACTGCGAATTTGATCGTGCCGCCTGAGATACTGGCGGAGATTCATCTTCCTGGGACCGACAAGTGGGTGAGCCCGCGTGCTGGTTCGCAAGCCGCCTACGAGGTAATTGCTGCAACTCATCCGGAAAACATGTTTGTCGTTTCTTGCGATTTGGATGCGTCTACCAAGCTTGACAAGGCAAGGGATCATCTCGCCGAAGATCACCAATTTGAAATGAGCATTGAGGAGCAAGTCTCTGCCATCATGGCGAACGGTTTGGCCATGAGCAGCTATGAACCACAGCTCAACGTGTTTTCCACATTCGCGGCGTTCTTTGAAGGGATTGCCCGTGAAGGACTGGAGATGTGGCGTTATCAACGCAATTTGTGTGGTGTGAACGAAGGTCTCAATGTAGCGATGCATCTTTCTCACGTAGGGGCCTGCACAGGGCGCGATCATTTTTCGGGTTGGAGTCTCGATTGGATTTCGCTTGCCATGGGTTACCTACCTTATCTCCGACGTTTTTATACGCCGCCCGATGCAAGTTCTGCGTTCGTAGCTGTGATGGATATGGCCTCTGCATATGGTGGACATATCATCGGTATTCCGCGCGATAAGCTCCCGGTTCTGACGCAGCAAAACAGCAAAGAGCCTTTGTGGAAAACCGACTCCGTGTGGGAGCCAATGACGAAATACCGTGAGCAGGTGGGAGCAAAGAAAGCTGTCTTAGCGGTGGGGGCAACCGCGTATCTTGCTGGGGCGGCGTCTGAACAACTTTCGAAAGAAGGTGTGCCGATAGATGCGTATGTGGTCCATGGGCTTCCCTTGTTCGATGGCGCCATACCGAGTTTGCTGAAGACCTATCCGGAAGGTCTGATCACAGTTGAAGACGGGATCATCGGTTCCCCAGCCACTGGTTTGCGTGGATTTGCGTCGCTGGTCTGTTCCGCTGCTTATGGATCAGGTGTTCCACTGCAGCATATCGGAATTTTGGATCCGACGATTGCTCCGTCGCACGGCCACGAGGAATGCTGGGAGCATTTTGGCATCACGACGGAGGCGATCGTGAATGCTACGAGCAGGCTAGCGTAGGTCTTCATAGATGGGTTGGGCAAGAGGTTCCATTCGGGTTTGGCTCGGAGCTCTGGTTCTTTGCGGTGCTTGTTGGCTACTCTACGAGGTGTTACCGGTTGGTCGTGCAGCCGGTGCGATGGATCGAGCTCCCTACGTGCAACGAGCAACACCTACGACGATGACAGTTGTGTGGCGATCTGTGGGGGAGACCACGCCATCCTTACGATACGGATTGTCGCCAGACCAGCTGACCTGGGAGCTGGCGCTCGATGATATCCAAGTCTTACGAAATCCCGGCAGGGTCTACGACCGCAGCCAGCAAAAGCTGATGGATACCGATCATGGCTCTGTTCAGTATGAAGCCACCTTGACCGGGCTGAGCCCTGGGACAACCTACTACTATGAGGTTGGGATGAACGACCTGCGCGTCGGAGGATCGCTGAAGGACTCCTTCCGCACGTGGCCGGTTCCTGGCACGGAGACGCCGGTCCGAGTATGGGCCCTGGGCTGCTCAGGAACCGGTGGTGCAGACGCCTTGGCCGTCCATGCCGGTATGCAGACCTTTGTGCAAGCCACGGGTCGGAGTCCGGACCTGATGTTGCACCTTGGTGACATGGCTTATCATGACGGATTCGACGAAGAATTTCAGAACGGATTCTTCGATCCGTATGGCGTGACCTTGCGGTCTGTGCCCTGCTATCCAGCATTTGGAAATCATGAGGGACATGCTTCAAATGGTCCGCGGCAGCTTGGGCCCTATTTCGATGCCTATGTGTTACCGACGAAGGGTGAAGCTGGTGGGTTGCCTTCTGGCACGGAGTCGTACTATGCCTATGACGTTGGACGTCTCCACGTGATTTCGCTGAATTCCTACGATGAATCGCGTGAACCGAATGGGGCTATGGCCACTTGGCTTCGACGGGATTTAGAGCAGGCGGAGGTTGCCGACTGGATTGTAGCCTATTGGCACCACCCGCCCTACAGCAAAGGGTCCCATGACAGTGATGTGGAACCGAGGTTGATGGAGATGCGTGAAAAGATGATGCCGATTTTGGAGGCTGGCGGTGTGGATCTAGTGCTCACAGCCCATTCCCATGGCTATGAGCGGTCGATGTTGGTGGACGGGGCCTACGAGACACCCACAGAGTCGTATGGGGTTGTGCTCAATGACGGTGACGGCGATCCATCCGGCGATGGATGGTATCGCAAGCCTGCTGGTGTTCAGCCTCACGCCGGTACGGTGATTGTGGTCATTGGAAACGGCGGAGCCACGCTATTTCAGCGTGGCAAGATGCCGATTATGCGACATTCGATCCAGGTTCATGGTTCCCTGATCTTGGACTTCGACGGGCCACGGTGCGACGTGCGTATGATCGATCAGAAAGGCGACGTGCAGGATCGGTTCGGCATCGTCAAAGAGGGACGATCTGTTGCATTGCCACTGAAAAGTCCCTGGCAACCAGTTGGACCGATCATTCTGCCAGAGGTTCGGCAGTTCTTGGATCAAATCGAGGTATCGTTTGTATCAACGACTCGCTGGCCTGGGGAGTCTTTGCATTTCACACTGGATGGAACCGAGCCAACGAAAGCTTCTCCAATCTATCATGGAACGCCTATCGTCTTGTCGCAAGACGCACACATTCGGGTACGTACGATCGATGCCAAAAAGGATCAATTTTCGCCGGTTTCATGTGCTGAGTTCAAGTTATATGACGCGCCAGTTCTTGCCAGCATGAAATCGTTGCCAACCCTAGCGTCAGGACTTCGTCGAACGGCCTATGCAGGGAGTTGGAAGAAACTGCCGGATGTGGACGGGCTCGTACCGGATGACGTGTCGATTGTTGCAAATGTAGGGCCTGACTGGGAGGCGCATCACGACAACTATGCCTTGGTCTTTGACGGCTTTGTTCAACTTCCCCTTCGGGACGTGTATCAATTTCGCCTTGTATCGGATGACGGAAGCCGCTTGAGGATCGGCGATGTGAATCTGATTGATTTCGATGGTCTTCATCCAGCTCGGGGTCGGGAACAGATCCTTGGATTGGATGCCGGGTGGCACAAGGTGCAGATAGAGTATTTTGAAGCGAAGGAGGCACAGGTCTTGCAACTTCTTGTGGCATCGCGAACCATGAGATGGACCGAAATTCCGGATGCGTGGTGGGGGCATTCGGCGACGACAGAGTAGCTTGTCTTTCGGGTTGTGTAGGTAGGCTGGTCAGGTCAAGGTGAGGATGGTTTGCTGCCACTATCCTTCTGTGGATCGGACCCTGCTTTTTTGCTTCCGCTTTTCTGTCCTGACTTGGTCTTACGGTTCTCTGATGAGTGACGTGAAGTGCCACGTCCGCCACCGGATCGTTGACCTGTTTGACGGGACCGGCTTGATCCACGTGTACCGGCTGGTCGACGTGGCTGCTCTTTGGCGCGAGCGCGAGTGGGCGCCGGCAACGCGGCCAGCAAGGCGTCATCAGGATAGGTGCAAGGCAGATCGCGACCGATGTACGCCTCAATGTCAGGGATATGGAAAGAGTCTGTTTCTGACGCAAAACTGATGGAAGTACCCGATGCGCCTGCTCGGCCGGTGCGACCAATGCGATGTACGTAATCTTCCGGGTCGGCTGGCAAGGTGTAGTTGATGACATGGCTTACACCGTCAATGTGGATACCTCGTCCTGCGACATCGGTTGCAATGAGTACCGGAATTTTTCCTTCGCGAAAATCTTCCAGTGTTTTCATTCGCTTGCGCTGATTCACCTCACCGGAGAGCATGTCACACTCGACGTTGTGTCGCTGCAAATCGTCGGTGAGCCGACGAACCTCGTCCCGGCGGTTGACGAACACCATGACTCGTGTGAGTTCGTCACGTTTGATCATATTGTACAGTAAGGGGAACTTTTCATCAGCGGTCACGATATAAATGACCTGGTTGACCGTGTCGACGGCAACCTGTTTTGGTTCAATCTCGACGGTATGTGGATCTATCGTCCACTGACTTGCCAACCTGGTGACTTCTTTGGTGAGTGTGGCGCTCAGCAAAAGAGTCTGACGTTGATGACGGGGCGGAGTACTGTGAATGATGTTGCGAACGTCTGGAATGAAGCCCATGTCGAGCATGCGATCTGCTTCGTCAATGACCAAAATTTCCACCTTGCTTAAATGTAGGTCCCGCTTGCGTTTGAAGTCCAGTAGCCGCCCGGGAGTCGCGATCATAATATCGACGACTTGACCCATGAGGTGGCGCTTCTGCTTTTCGTAGTCCATACCGCCGAAGACCGCAAGAACATTGGTAGACGTATGCGAGGCCAGCTCCTCGACGTCCTTTCTGAGTTGCATGACAAGTTCGCGGGTCGGCGCCAAAATGAGTGCTCGTGGGGTACCGTTCTTGCGGCCCTCTTGGCCTGGCTTCCTGTGTAGATGCGTGAGAATGGTGAGGAGAAAAGCTGCGCTCTTTCCTGTGCCGGTCTGTGCTTTGCCGAACACGTCTTTGCCTTTTAGGGCGGGAGGAAGAAGTTCCGCTTGAATGGGTGTGCAGTACTCAAACTTCAGGTCGGCGATGGCATGCATGACATTGTTTGGTAAATCGAAATCATGAAACCGTGTTTTGCCCTCCGCTGGCTGCACCACGTAAGAAGCGATGTCCCAAGGGTCGATCTTTGGTTTTTCAGTTTGGTGTTTCGGCTCCTTGTCTTGCGGAATGGCCTTGGCGCCTTGTTCCCCTTTTTTTCGCCCACTGCGTCTACGACGGCGACGCGAACTATTCGACCCCGACTTCTCTGAGGAAGGTGATCTCTCTTTTTCAGGTGAACCGTGACGGTACTGGGTCCGTTCCGGTGTACGTTTTTTGGTGGAGGAATTCTCGCCATTCGTATCGGTGGATTGATGTACACGTTTCTTGTGCTCGGCTTTTTGGTGACTTTCTCGCGGCCGGTAGACATCCGGCTGCTCCGCCACTGGCTTTTTGCGTTCCGTGGCAAATTGCCGGCGGGTTGCCGTCTTATGCACGCTTTGTTCGGATTTGCTGCCGGACGTGATTGTCCGGATCTTCTTGCGGACTTTGTTAATAATTGATTTTACCAAGTTCTGTTCCCATGGAGGGGAATTATTTCGGATGAGTGCGGCTCCCTCACGTGGCCGCAGATGGTTGACGCCACCGCGATGAGTACAATGTGAGAAACTACGTTACTCCGCAATGGTGGCTGAGTCAATCGTCACCCGCACCACGGCTGCGATGTGGTCATTGGAACGAAACGGCCCGAGGCGTGTCGGGGCATCGGCGGACTCACTTGGTTGAACGGTCTTCTGAAGCACGATCGAGGAGCGAGAAGCCACCTGGCCATCCTGGTCGGTGAGGTGGACTGTGAACTGCACATCGCGAACGGGAAGTGGACTCTGATTCACGATGCGAACGGTGAGCATTCCGCTGCTGTCACGGCCTATACGCGGTTGGATATAACGCTGTGGATTGGATGGAAGTTCGAGTCGAGTGAGCATGATGCGTGCAGATTGACCTGCTCCAGAAGAGGTGATGGCGGCGATCCGCAAATGGGCAAGAGCGTCGGTTGGGCGCCCCTCCGTCAAAGCGAGCAGACCCAGGGCCTCATGCCCCTCTCCGGTCGGCAAGAGGTTCGTGCTCTTCGCAAGGTCCGTCTGGGCCGGGCCAAGCTGCCCTAGCTTTTTTCGGATGAGGCCGCGCTGTAAGTAGAAATCAAAGTACGTGTCATTCAGGTCGATGGCCTGATCCAAATCGATCAATGCGCCATGATAGTTGCGCATCGCTGCTTTGGCCTTACCGGACAGTCCGAAAAAGTGAGCTTCTTCCGGTTCCAAGCGAATCGCTTGAGTAGCCAACGACAAAGCTTGCTTAGGATGCCCCGCTTCAAGGGCCTTATAGCCTTCTTCCAATTTGTCGTAGGCACCCTCCGCTGCTCGTAGCTGGACCATAACGTCTTCATACACCTCGCGTCCTACGAACCCGTTTTGATCATACTGTTGAACTGTGATTTCGTTGGCTTTGACACGTTCGACAGAGGGTGGATGACTCGCGAACAGGCCGGTCAGCCAGTTTTCGTTGCTGCGTCCACTTTCCTGAGCAAGGCGAACAAACGTTTTCTGCAGTTCCACCGACTGCTTCACATCGTACCCCGCCGCCGCCATATACTTGATGCCGTAGACATCTGCTTCTCGCTCTGCGTCCCGCCCGTATTTCTGATTCAAGAGTTGGGCTGAGATCCCACCAGCACCGACCACAAGGTCGCGATAATTGTGATCCTGAAAAGCAATGCCAAGCCCCATCATCCCGGTCTGGAGCAAGAGTCCACGTTGCAAGTTTTTTCCACTGTGGCGGGCTGCGGCATGCACGATTTCGTGACCGAGAACAGCAGCGAGTTCTGCCTCACTCTTTAGCTTGGTGAGCAATCCGCGGTTGACTGCAATCTTTCCACCAGGAAGGGCCCAAGCGTTTGGAACCGGGTTGTTGAGCACGACGAATGCATAGTCGAATTCCGGACGGTCACTGACTTCGGTCAACTTGTGGCCGACTTGGTTCACATAGTCGCTCACCTCCGAGAAAGTAATTTGTTGACCGCCTTGTGACTGTTGCATAGGGCCATAATTTCTCTCCCCCAACGCAATCTCGTGGCTTTCCGGTATCAAGCTTAACTCTTTCTTGCCGGTTACTGCGTTGGTGGCACAGCCGGCCGCGAACATCATAGCAGCAGCACAGCCAAATAGTCCGCAGCGGTTCATCCGATGGTGGGTGTTCATAAAAAAGTTCTTCTTCAAGCGTTGTCTTCTCTTGTCTATTCTGTCGTCCAAACTGTCCCAGATGGGTGCTTCTATCCTAATCGTCGTCTGGTATGCGAGCCGGTCCTCTGCATAGACGCGATTGTTCGGCAGGGTATTCAAGCCAAACTGAATCGCTTGTTTTTTTTGCGATTCGGATAGCGCAACGGTTGCTTCATGATCCCTACATACACACCTTTTTCTCCAATGACTTGTTCCAACTCACGTACCAAATCGTGGCAGGGTGAGACATGATGTCGCTTGTCCGTGCGGATGAACACTTTCTGCCCGACTGGAAATTCCACACAGATTACGACCGGTACTGCTCCGGGATACTGACGTAAGATCGAACTTAACTGGCTAAGCTTTGGAGTTTCGATCATCGCGGACGGAATGTGGAGCCCAATTTTGCTGGTGAACGTATCGCCAACATGACTCATGGCGTAGACCTCCTGCGCCTTGATCTTGGGAGCCCCGTCTTCCCTTGCCAGGTCTCCACACACCATCACGGCCGCCTCTTCGTGCAGGACGGATCCACAGACTTGAAAAGCGTCTGGAAACACAACGACTTCGGCCGATCCGTGCCGGTGCTCAAGTTGGAAAATCGCCATGGGTCGCTGGTCTTTTTTCGTAAACAAGCGTCGAACTTGCGATACAAGCCCCCCGATTCGAGTCGTCATCCCCGACTCATCCGCCAAGTCTGTCGTTGTAGCGAGACTGTAGTTTTCCAGCGTCCATTGATGTTGCATGAGCGGGTGTCCGGAAATATAGAAGCCGATCAACTCTTTTTCTGCTGAGAGCATCACGCTCTCGGGCCAGGCAGGGTGGTCTGGCAATTCGTTTTCTTTCTGTGGGTCATCCGAATGACCCTCCAACATGTCGAACAACGAGGTTTGGCCAACAGATCGGTCACGTTGTAGCGAGGCGGCCCTGCTCATGGCAAATTCGACTCCGTTGAACATACGGCCGCGAGTCATGCCGCAAAAATCGAATGCGCCGCACTTGACCAAGCTCTCCACAACTTTCTTGTTGCAGACGCTGCCGTCGATTCGTGAGCAGAAATCGGTCAACCCGCGGAACGGACCGGTGGCTTTTCGTTCCATAACCAGCGCTTTCACTGCGCCGGCTCCCACATTCTTGACCCCTGCCATACCGAAGCGAATGGATCCCTTCACAGGGAAGAAGCGAACCTCGCTTTCGTTCACATCTGGTGGGAGCACATCCATTCCCATCTCCTGTGTTTCGGCAATGAGCATCGGCAGCTTGTCCGTGTTCCCCATCTCACTCGATAACAACGAGGCCATGAATTCTGCCGGGTAGTGTGCCTTTAAATAGGCCGTCTGAAAGGACAAAATCGCGTAGGCGGCACTGTGTGATTTGTTGAATCCGTATCCGGCGAACCGTTCCATATGGTCAAAGATCTTACCGGCCAGTTTTGGGGCGATATCGTTGGTGGCCTTGCAGCCGTCGATGAATTTGTCGCGTACCTTGACCATTTCGTCCCGGATTTTCTTGCCCATGGCACGGCGCAAGATATCGCCCTCACCAAGGGAAAACCCGGCCAACACGTTGGCAGCCTGTTGCACCTGTTCTTGGTACAGCATCACACCGTAGGTTTCCTCCAAGATAGGTTTGAGTAGAGGATGATCGTACGTAAGTGCAACCTTGCCATGTTTGCGGTTCACGAAATCATCGAGCATGTTCATGGGGCCAGGCCGATACAGTGCGATCATGGCGATGAGATCTTCGAATCGGCTTAGGCCGATACGGCGTAACAGGTCCCGCATGCCTTTGGATTCGACCTGGAACACACCGATTGTGTCGCCGCGGTTCAGCAATTCGAACGTCTTTTCATCGTCCATCGGCAAGCGTCCAATGTCCAGGTCGATGCCTTGAGACGTGTTGACGTTTTCGACGGCTTCTTGAATGACCGTGAGTGTCTTGAGGCCAAGAAAGTCCATCTTGAGCAGACCGATTTCCTCAAGTGGCTTCATCTCGTACTGTGTGACTGCCTCCCCGTCTTTGTCTTTTGCTAGGGGGAGGATTTCGTGAAGAGGTTTGCTGCCAATCACCACACCGGCTGCGTGAGTGCCTTGGTTGCGTGGTAAACCTTCGAGGACCGTCGCATATTGCATGATCCGTTTGGCGTTTTTATTGGTTTGGGTGGCCTTTTTGAACTCCGGATTCATCTCCACTGCTTTGGCCAAGGTCATGTTTAGATCTTCTGGTATCATTTTCGCGAGCTGGTCGCATTCGGCGAACGGAATTTCCAATACGCGACCGACATCCCGGAGAACTGTTTTGGCACCGAGCGTGCCGAACGTGATGATTTGTGCACAATTCTCTTTGCCGTACTTGTGCTTTACATAGTCGATGACTTCACCACGACGTGCCTGACAGAAGTCGATATCGAAGTCTGGCATCGATAATCGTTCCGGATTCAGAAAACGCTCGAAAATTAGATTGTAACGCAATGGGTCGATGTCTGTGATGCCGAGTGAATAGGCGACGATACTGCCCGCTCCTGAGCCGCGACCTGGCCCAACAGGGATGCCTTTGTTGCGTGCGTAGTCGACGAAATCCCACACGACAAGGAAGTAGTTGATGAACCCCATCTTTTCGATGATGCCGATTTCATACTTAAATCGGTCCAGAATGTTCTTTTGTTCTTCGTTTGTCGGGATAGACGGGTCTTGAATTTCGTAGCGTTTGCTCAGTCCTTCGAATCCGCGAGCTATGATAAATTGTTTCTGAGAGAGGTCGCCTGTGTCGTAGGTAGGGAGGTGCATTTCGCTGCCAAGCTGCAGGTCGACGTTGCAACGTTGGGCGATCTCGAGTGTGTTCGTGATGGCTTCTGGATAGTCAGGAAACAGTCTCAGCATTTCCTTCCCACTCTTCATATAGAACTGGTCGGACCCGTAACGCATGCGTTTCGGATCGTTCATCACAGTAGCCGTTTGCATACAGATCATCACGTCATGGGCTGCGCTGTGACTTTGATCGAGAAAGTGGACATCGTTCGAGGCCACGAGAGGTAAGTTCATGCGTTTCGCTACCTGCACAAGGCCCTTGTTTGCAATGTGCTGATCTTCGATACCATGGTCCTGTAGTTCGATGAAGAAGTTATCTTTTCCGAAGATGTCGACATAGACGCCAGCCTTGTCGATGGCCTCTTGCACGGTGGACTTGACGCAGGCCTCCGCCACTTCACCTTTCAGACAGGCCGACAGACCAATGAGACCCTCGCTGTGTTGGGCAAGGAACTCCTTATCGATACGTGGTTTGTAGTAGAATCCTTCGAGATGCGCCTTCGACACGAGATGTTGCAGATTTCGAAAACCAATCTCGTTTTCTGCCAGTAAAACGAGATGATTGGACTGAGATCCACCTGGTCCTCTTTTGCGCTCATGCATGCTGCCGTGTGCCATGTAGACTTCGCAGCCCAAGATAGGTTTGATGCCTTTGCTTTTGGCCTTTTTATAGAAATCGATCACGCCATACATCACACCATGGTCCGTGATGGCAGCGGCAGTCATCCCCATGTTCGCGGCTTTTTCCATCACTTTCGGAATGCGGCAGGCTCCATCCAGCAGGCTGTACTCGGTATGAAAGTGTAGATGAACGAATGGATCTCGGTCTGGCATATCCGTTAGAGTACCTGTGCCGCACCCGGCAGCCAATCTTCGAACGACGTCTATGCTCAGTTCCTGTAAATGTTCGAGGTTTTGTCCGCAAAAAAGGTATGTATTTTGTATTAGTGGATGATTAGGCGGTAGGCGCCTCGCCGCGTGTCCTGCGCATCAGGGTCTGGACACTGGATGACCTCGTCAGCTTCGAACGTGAGGGTTTCCTGCAGAATCCAGTCGATGAAGTCCTCCGTCACTTCCAAGTCGGCGGTCATACCGGATTCTCCCGAAACTTCCACCACGGGGACCTTGTTGGAGTCGGTTGTGACAGATTCAATCCACACGGGATCCGAGTACGGCAGGTTGACCGGCAGGGCTCCGTTGTACGGAATCAGTGGAGTAGACACACCGTAATGGCCCGTGGCGTCCACAGGCGTAATCTTGACACCCTTATGCCAGACCGCACCTATCGGAATGAGCCCAAATGCCAGGCTCGTGCCGGTGGTAGTCATGTCCCTGGAGCGTCGCCGGCTTCCCCATTGCCAGTGCATGGTCACACGATAGCTGACAACCGGGAATACGTTGTCGGCGGGTGACTGCCAGTTGGCGGCCGCACTGTTTTCGGTGCGGCTTGCAAAAGCGTTTCGCACGGGACCGGAGAAATGTACATGGATGCCGATTGAAACATCTTTCGGCCCTATATCGTTGGTGGCGCGAATCGTGATCGGCACGGTCCCCACATCCTCTGCCGCAGGCGTCCAACGTCCTTCCCCAGCAACCGGATCCAGAACAAATCCGACCGGCGCGTTGATCAGGGAATACGTGGTCGTACCGAATGCTGTGTTGCCGTTGGTCAATTGGACGACAGCTTCTTGTCCCGCGATGACAGAGGAGCTCCCGTTCGCGTTCTTCACCGACCAACGGATGTTGGGAAGGGCGGGAACGGACGCAAACGTCACGGGATTGGTTTGAATCAGGCCGCGATTGTCAGTTTCGTCCACGGCGTTGATCGACAGATTGTACGTTTTTCCGACCCTCAATCCGGTGAGAACGATCGAGGGATCCGCAGCCTCAGCTTCATAGGTCACGGTATGGGTGCGCCTGGAGCGGCCGTGGCGATACCGGGTCCGCACGACGATGGTGTAGCCTGTGGTCCGGTCGGCCCCGGTGCCCACGGGCGGTGACCAGGTGGCCGTTGGCTCAAGGTCGGTCAGGCCGCTAACCGAGATATTCGACACCGGCCCCGTAAAGTGAACATAGAACTCAAAGCTGAGTTCCGCGGTGCTGGCGTCGTTTACCGCAAGGACCGTGACCAAAGTTTGCCCCGCGTCATCGGGTGTAGGCGCCCAGGAGAGCAAGCCGGTGACCGAATCAATCGTCATGCCTGCCGGAGCCGACACGATCGAATAGGTTGACCGGGTGTGGCTGCCGTCGAGAATCTTGGCCGACCAGGGCGAACCCGCCAGGGCGTCGCGATGCCCGCCCGCGCCTGGGATAACCTGTACGGACAACTGCGGGGCATCGGGATTCACGGTAATGTCCACCGACAGTGAGGTCGTTCCGCCCGAATTCGCCGCCATCACCTCAAGCGTGTGAACGCCCACATCCGAGGGCATCGGCGTCCAGTCCACCACCCCCGTGTCCGCATCCATGGTCAGTCCCAGTGGGCCTGATACGACGGTAAACGTTGCGGCCGGATTTGCGCTGGCATAGAAATTAAGCTGGAGCGGGAAATTGGCCGGCAGCATGGTCGCGCCTGCGTGTCGGAGATTCACCGGAGGCGACAGCGTTGTAAACGAGACAGCTACGGAATTTGGCGACTCGTTCCCGTCGGCATCAAAGGCACGAACGACATACGAATGGGAAGACAGTGGAGGGAGTCCGGTTACCGTGGTCGTATCGCCGAGAATATTCCCTTGCACGAGGGCGTAGCATCTGCGGACGCCGCGGAATCCGCACCGGTACTTTCGATACACGCCGTAGTGGTCGATACCGTTTTCGTCTGTGGCTCCGCTCCAGGACAGGTCCACGGAATCTGCGGTCACAACAACCACCTCCACATTCGTCGGAGCTGTCGGTGCGATGGTGTCGTTCAGCACCGTAATGTCGAAGGTCTGATCGGCGAAACCAACGCGGTTGGTGGCTCGGACCGTGACAGGTTGGACGCCCACCTGACCCACGACAGGCTGCCAACTCAGTAAACCGTTCCCCGCATCTATGCTCATTCCAGCTGGAGCGGTAATCAACGAGTACGAGGGAACGGGATTCCCCACGCTCCCCGCCTGATAGCTGTAGGAACGGTCAAGAGACCCCTCCGTCACTGGCGCCGTATTAAATACCGGTGCGGTTTCCGGGGCGTTCAGCCGCTGGCTTTGCCAGACCGAATCTGATGCATTGCCCAACGCGTCATAGCCGCCGGCGATGAGGAGTTGCCCCTGGGCTCCGAGGACAGCGCCATGCGCAAAGCGGGCTGCGGGCAATGGCTCGTCGATCGACCAAAGGCTTGTGGAGAGATCATAAACTTGAACGGTTGCAACCGGACCGGAATCTGAGACACCGCCCATCACATAGATCCTGTTCTGCGATAAAACGGCTGCTGCGTTTCGTACCGCGACCGGCATGGGGGCAATCGCTTCCCAGGTGTCGGCGGCAATCACGTATCGATAGCCATCGGATTGAATGCCCCCTGACGTTGCTCCCCCGAACACATACACATGCGAACTATCGTGGCCGACACCTACCCCGCCATAGCGGGCATCGGGAAAGGCGGCGATCTCGGTCCATGAGTCACTGGATGGTGTGTACCGTTCCACACTGGAGAATACCCTGCCAGATTCGTCATCACCCAATCCACCCACAGCGTATGTCCGACCGGCTGCGTCCGCAGCAAATGCAAATTGATGACGGCCAACCAACATTTTCTCCGCATCCTGGCTGTCGCCTAACGAATAATCATACAGCAACACTTCTTCGGTCGGCTCATCCCTGTTTTTTCCGCCGAAAACGAGAATCCCCCTTGTCAAATACCGTACAACGCCGGGAGCCATGCGGGTGTTGTTGATATCGTGAGAGGTGGTCCAACCTGCGGCGCCGTCCGGCAGCGCCGGCACAACCTTGTTCCCGGAAGGACTTACTCCACCCACCAAGAGAACTGCGTTGTCGGGTGCGAGGATGGCGACACATTCCGCTCGGGGCGCAACAAGGTCGGGCCCCGATGACCATGTAAGCGGATTCGGCGCCTGCGCGAGGACTGAAGATCCGGTCAGTGCGAGGACAAGTGCCAGCACAGGGAGAAGCTTCATAATTTTACTCCATTCACGGCTATTTTGGCCCGAACCGACGAATTTATACAGTTGCGGCGCGTCAACGGATGCACCAGTCTTTAGTGTCAATACTGTTATTACAATAACACCATTTTGTCTGAGGTGCTCAAAACAATGAAAAATAGTTGGGGACCGACCGTTTTCGTTATTTTTTTGGCGCCGTATTGTTGCAATGCACTAGCCCGGATGAATCACACATTTTCGTCGCGAGGGCGTGAAGCATCCGCCGGGATTGGTCGAAACGAAGATTTGCCGATGAAGCCGTATGGACACACTGCAAATTGGTGAATCAAGGCTTTGGCCAACCCTGGTGGCGTGATTCGCGGCCGTAGCAGAAAAAGTGTGATCTATGCGGGCTAGTTTCGGCGCCAAGACTGGAGCAATGATGAATCTGCTGGAACGACCGTTCCTCAATAACTCCAAGATCGGACCCACTATTCTGGTGAATCGATGATCAGACCTGGCACATGTTGAAAATGGGAATCGTAGGCAACCAGCCTGGGGCCTGTTTCCAGGGCTGCGGAAGCGATATGTGTCCAGTCGCGCCGGTGTGAGTTGCCTTTGGTTTGACCCTCGATTTCCTGACCCAATCATGTTGCAGTACCATAGACATGAGTACGAAGCGCGACTCCACCGAACGAAAAGCATTCAAGCATTGGTTCGACAACGAAGCTGCCAAAGCGTTGGCCAAACAAGTCTCTGGCGCATATCCAAGCTTTGATAAAACACAATTTGTTCGCCTCGCGATCCGCAATCTCCACAAACTTGAATTCAACGGACGGGTACAACAATTTTCCGACACATTGGCCAAGACATTGCCGACGTCGATTCCCACATCGCTCAACATCCTGACGTGTAGCCTTCCGCCTTCACTGCCGGATGGTAAAGCCGTAACCGATGGTTGGCTGCAGTGGCCGATCGGGCAGTTCATCGCCGATTACGGTCTCGATCACTTCGAGGCGTCGATGAGTGCCATGATCGAACTGACCCAACGATTTTCTTCAGAGTTCGCTGTGCGTCCATTTGTGGAACGCTATCCAGAGCGAACGTTTGATCGGATGTTGGACCTTGTCCGTCATTCGAACCCACATGTTCGTCGCTGGTGTTCCGAGGGTGTCCGTCCACGCTTGCCGTGGGGGCGCAAGCTGCGGGCATTGGTCTCGGACCCATCTCCCATTTGGCCCATCCTTGATGCGCTCAAGGATGATGATGAAGTCTATGTCCGTCGTTCCGTCGCAAACAACCTAAACGACATAGCTAAAGACCATCCGAAGCTCGTAGTCCAGCGATGTACAGTGTGGGGCAAGAACAGCACGAAGAACCGGGACTGGGTCATCCGGCACGGGTTGCGATCTTTGATCAAAGCTGGTGACCCAGAATCGCTTGCCCTGATCGGGTATGGTCCTCCGAAAAAACTTCACGCCAAACTCACGATCCGACCCAAGAAAATTGCCCTCGGTGATTCGGTCGAATTGAAGGCGGAGTTGGACACTACTGCAGGCCGTGCCCAGGACTTGCTTCTTGACTATGTCGTGCACTTCGTTCGCAAGAGCGACAGAACATCCGCCAAGGTTTTCAAGTGGACCTCGCTCCAATTACCCGCTCGTGGGAGCACCACGTTATTAAAGCAGCACCCTATGAAGAAGACGACGGTCCGTTCCCTGTACTCAGGTGTTCATTCGATTGATCTGCAGGTCAATGGTGTGATTTGTGCACAGGCGAGTTTTCGCCTCTTGTGATGTCATCCCCAAGGGTGTGTGAACACATCATTGCAGTTCCTTGATTTCGACGATCTTGTCCTGTTCAAACACAACCTGCCTATTCTCGTAGGAGGTTAGTTGCGTCGCACTTCCGTGAGAACACCGAAAGCTATGAGAATGCCGAAGCCCGCATCGTGAACAATAGCTACCGTCACAAAATGATGGCACAGATTTGTATTGGTGATAGGACCAGATCTCCTGCGTTCCCGTCGTTGTCTCTTTTGTGTACCTCCGGGTTGGAGGGCCCAAGGCCATCCATGTCATGTCTGGACTGAATCCAAGTGCAAGTTGTCCATCGCGGATCAACGCTTGGGTTTCCGCAGGGAATTGATCGAACAGTTCCTGTTGTTTGGCAATGCGAGAAGTTGTTGTTTGACATCCGGCGGTGAGAAAACCCAACACCAAAAGCAAGGAGAGGGCATGTGGCCAGCGACATGGGTATGAGTATGTTTGCTTGGTCATCTGTACTGTCTCTCTTGACATTACAACAGTGCTACCTCTGGAGCACGATATATTTATCACAAAAGAATAGTCGGTCATAAACCCAAAATCTTACGGAGGGATCAGGTATCATTTTTGATATTAGTCTATACGGCTAGATAGTTGAAAAATACGAAAAAGACACCCACAAAATGAAAGTTGCGCTAAATTCTAAAAATCGACCGGTCCACCTTGACGTCGTCGGGAGAAAAGAACATGCATGATGTTGTTCCAACGGTGAGCGCGCTTGAGGATAGAGGAGTGATGGGACGTTCCGAGCAGGTCTGATGATGTTGTTAGAGGGGTATACCAGCATGAGATAGCAACAGCTTCTATGATTCACCGGTTACACTTATTTCTAGAAGCTTAAACGTCTGTTTAGCATAGGAACAAAGAAAGCAGATACTCTCCGAATTCAACGTCCTATGTTGGGAGTGGGGTTTTGCAATAACATATGGAATGGGGCGCTGTAATGGGGATGTTGCGATGGAGGGAACGGTTCGAGGGTGGGAGAATTTCAACAGGTCTACGGTAGAAAGCGGAATCATTCCTTTTTGGGTGTCACGACAGAAGAAAAAGTAGAGGAAGCGAAATGAAGATCGTGTATACGTCGTTGAATAGAGGCGCGAGTGATAGAGGTGGGTCTGTTACAAAACACGCTGTATCTTACGTAGTATGTTTGTTGGCGTGGACAGGACGTACAGGTACATCTGTACGGGCTCAATGTGGGGCGAGCGATGTAGGTGGAGTCGTTTTCCGGGAATACAAGGTGGATGGAGTCATGGACAGCGGTATCGCTTCGAGGGAGCGTGATATTCCGCTCGCTGGGGTAACGGTTACTGTGTACGATGTCGACAGTGTTGCCGTTGGTACGAACATCACGGACAGTACTGGGGCCTGGTTGGTAGATGTGTCCTCAGTTGGTGTACAATCGGTACTTGTGGAATTTGGTCTAAAAGGATCCTTTGTCACCGGTCCGGCCGGATCGGACAATGGTAGCAGTGTTGTGATCGCAAACCCTGGTGATTGCGCTGTAAACTTCACTCAGTCAGCGATTGGGGATCACTGTGAGGATGTACCCACAGTGGCTACGGCGTGTTTTCCAGATCCCCAGGGAGGATTTGGTGATCCAACCATCATATAGGTCAGTTGGAATGATGCGGCGACCTATTCTGGGAACCAGAATTATTATCCACCTCCCGACGCAAGCCAGGTGGCTTCGAAAACCACGCTCGCTTCGGCTAGCGACACGTTTGGGGTGGCAGGCCTAGCTTGGAACCGAACCTCGGGACAAGTGATTTCTGGCATTTATCACAAATGGGGGCTAACGATCAACCAGGGACACATGGGAGAGTTGTATGCAACCACCGTGTCTAACTCGACCGCGGCCCTTTGGCTGGATCTGGAGGATTTTCTGGGCGATGGCATTGCCGGCGAGTTCAGCGCGGTAGATGCCGCGAACCGGGCGAAAGTGGGCTATATCGGTTTCACCGATGTGGAGATTTCTGCAGAGAACGATGAGCTGTACGTGTATAACGCCGCGAGCCGCGAAGTGTTTGTGATTCCTATCAATCCGGATGGCTCGCATGGCGTTACTTTGGCATCAGACATCGAGCGATTCCAGATTCCAGAGGTTTGCTCGGGGAGCAATAGCTTCGGTTTTGCGGCCACCGTCGCTGGTGCATTGGGGGTGCATAACGGCCGGGTATACGCGACTGCCAGCTGTACAGGACCGGGTACGTCCAGTTTACAAGGGAGAATGTATTCGTTCGACCCGGACGACAACCCGACTACAGCGGTTATCCAAGCCGAATTAACCATAGATTATTCGGACTTTACTCTCGCCCCGCGGACGGTAGGCGGGGATACCTGCTGTGGTTGCACCCCCAGAACGGCGACATTCACCGACTGGGTTGCTGATCATGGGGAGCAGGATTATGCGCCCTGGACGTATGATGTTGACTTCGATGAGGACGTCGCTGGCAATGTGTATGCCACGATAGGCACCCGAAATCGGGGTAACGAAAGCATCGATCCGGCGGTGACAACAATTGACCCGACCGTTGGTTCGTATCTGCATAGAGCTTCCTTGAACACGAATGGGGTTTGGTCACTTGAAACGAATGGGGTTGTGGGCGCACTCACGACCGGTTTGAACCCTTCTTTTACAGGCAACGGGTCCGGTTGTTCGGGTTTCACGGTGAATATTTTCGATCGTGGGCCTAACGACAACACACGCTTCTTTCATAACGAAGGACTGGAAGGTGCGGCCATGCAAGGCTTCCTTGCATCTATTCCAGGTTTTCATCAAGTGGTTGCCCCTGCGACAGATAATATGTTTGGTAACTTTGACTCAGGACTTTCGTTTCATTTCCTGACAAATGGCTTGTTGGCTCGTCGGGTGAATCTGATCGGGAACGGTGCCGTGGGTCAGACGTGGGGCAAAGGTACGGCCTGGGGCGATGTCGAACCCCTATGTGAATGGCCTCCTCTTGAAGTGGGAAATCTGGTTTGGATGGATGACGACGGAGACGGACTCTTTGAGCCAAACGAGCCACTAGTCGTTGGTGCTACCGTAACCCTCTATGAAGATCTCAATGGAGATGGTCAAATTGGCGTTGGGGAATCTGTTGTCGCAACCAACGTTACGGATAGTAGCGGTAACTACTTCTTTACGCAGGTTGACGATGGGTTGCAGCCGTTTACCGATTATATCGTCACGCTCGAAACTCCAAGTGACTATGCCGCGAGCGGTCCGCTCGAGGGTACGGTTCCGAGCATCGCCAACAATCCAGCATCCGAAAACCGCGACTCTGATGGAGAGCTGCTGAATACCGGTTTTGCCGGGACTTCGTTCAACACTGGGCCAGCCGGCAATAACAACCATGCGTATGACTTTGGGATGGTCATTGCGCCTCTCAGTCTTGGGGATACTGTTTGGTTCGACGTTAACAATGATGGCACCAACGATGTTGGGGAGATAGGAATTTCTAATGTTGTCGTAGAGTTATATGCAAGTGGCCTTACGCCGGGAGTCGATGCTCCCATGGCTTCGACCGTCACAGACACTAACGGAAACTATCTGTTCGACTCGTTGCTTTCAGGTGACTATGTCGTCTATCTCCCCGCTACGAATTTTTCCGTAGCTGGCGCCTTAGCCGGATTCGATTCGAGTACCGGAAACGGAACAGCACCAGACCCTGATGATGACGCCAACGGTGATGACAACGGCGATCCCGAAGGGAACGGTGGCATCGTCTCCCTTTCCGTTACGTTACTTGAAGACAACGAGCCGATTACGGATGGGGACGCGGATACGAATACGAATCTCAGTATCGACTTTGGTTTGTATGTGCCTCTTAGTCTGGGTGACACCGTGTGGTTTGATGAAAACAACAATGGAACAAATGATGTCACCGAGGCAGGAATTTCGAACGTTGTTGTGGAGTTGTATGCGACCAACCAAACACCAGGCGTTGATTCACCGCTTGCGAGCACATTGACGGATACGAATGGCCACTATTTGTTCTCGGACCTTTTGCCAAATGATTACGCTGTTTATCTACCGTCGACCAACTTTTCTGCCGGTGCACCTCTCGAGATGTTGCTCCGTAGCTCGGGCAACGGTGTGGCTCCAGACCCTGACAACGACGCGAATGACGACGACAATGGCGAACCCGATCTAAACGGTGGCATCCTGGCTCAGCCGGTGACCCTATCTGTATTCGCTGAACCAACGACGATGATGATAGCGACGCCAACAGTAACCTGGGTGTTGATTTCGGTCTTTATCAACCCATGTCTCTAGGAGACACAGTTTGGTTCGACGAGAACAATAACGGTACGAATGACGTGGGTGAAGCTGGGATCAGCAATGTGGTGGTCGAGTTGTATGCAGCCGGTGTCACCCCGGGAACGAACACACCGTTGGCTACCGATACGACGGCCATCAATGGCGACTACCTGTTTGAAGGATTGAACCCGGGCGACTACATCGTCTACGTGCCGTCGGTGAACTTTGATCCAGGCGCGCCGTTGGAGACATAATGGGTGTTGTCATCACGAATACAACCACCGATGCAAACGGTTATTATCTCTTCGACGACCTTGTGCCTGGGGACTACCAGGTACAGGTAGACGCCTCGAACTTCCAGAGTGGGGGAGTTCTAGAAGGGTTCTCCAGCACCGAAGACGGAGCAGGTGACATGGATCTGGATGATAATGGTCCAGGAGTTTCTGATACCAGTGGTCCATCTGCCTCCGGAGTGACCAGTCCGATGGTGTCCCTTGCTGTGGATATGGCACCAACCGGCGAAACAGATCTGGGAGCGCAAGGTACAGGTATGGCGGATGATGCGAACAGCGACCTCACGATCGACTTTGGTTTCTATGTGCCGATGAGCCTTGGCAATGTGGTTTGGTTGGATGCGGACCATGACGGGGTATTGGATGCTGGGGAAGCATTGTTGGATGGAGTTGTGGTCAATCTGCTGGATGGGACCGGTGGTTTCATCACCAATACCACGACCAGTGGCGGAGGGGTCTATCTGTTCGATAACCTTCTGGAAGGCAACTATATCGTGCAGTTGGATGCGACGAACTTTTTGCCGGGCGAGCTACTTGAAGGAAGGCTCAGCAGTACCGGAAGTACGACTGGAGTCGACGGGGTGGATGCTGGTCTGGATGTGTTGGACCCAAGTACCACAGGAGTCTCAAGTCCAGTGATTTTGCTGACGGCTGGTGGGCAGCCGACCGGTGAGAGCGGTTCCTCAGGTGTTGCGGTGGATATCAATAGTGACCTGACGATTGACTTTGGAGTGTACCAGCCGATGAGCCTTGGGAATCTGGTGTGGAGTGACGCGAACACCGATGGGATTAGAGACGCTGGTGAAATGCCGATACCAGGGGTGATCATGAATGTGCTCGATTCGTTAGGAAGCATTGTAGGCACGTCGGTGACAGACGCTGGTGGCTACTATTTGTTCGATAATTTGACAAGTGGTACCTACGCCGTTGAGGTGGCGCTTGAGAACTTCCAAAGCGGTGGGGTTCTTGAAGGACAGTACAACAGCACCGGTAGTAGCACAGGAGTCGATGGTCAGGACACGGGGCTGGGTCTGGACCCGGTCATCAACCTAGCTCCGACCCCTGCAGCGGTTCAAGGAGCCGCTATCGCCTTGAGCGTCGATGGTGCCCCAGTAGGAGAGTCCGATCTGGGTCCTGCTGGGAGCGGATTTGCGGATGACAGGAACAGCGATTTGACCCAAGACTTTGGGTTCTATATACCAGCGAGTGTCGGCGACTTCGTATGGGAAGACGTGAACTTTAACGGAGTGCAGAACTCAGGCGAAACAGGTCTCGAAGGAGTCACGGTGAATCTGTTGGACGCGATGGGGGCTACGAGTGCAACCGTGACGACAGCTCCCACCGGCCTGTACCACTTTGATCAAGTGGTTCCGGGCGATTATTCGCTCCTGTTCGTCCCGCCCACCGGATACCTGCTGACGATGCAAGACGTTGGTGGTGATAGCCTGGATTCGGACATCAACCCAGCCGATGGGACAACGGCGTTGACGGCGTTGGATCCGGGTGAGAGCGATCCGAACTGGGACGCAGGTATGTATTTGCCTGCTTCGATTGGAGATTATGTTTGGGATGACGTCAATGCGGATGGCCTTCAGGATACAGGTGAAACCGGTCTTGTGGCGATTGTGGTCCATCTCTATGTGGATGAGAACGGTGACGGAGTGGCTGATCCGAATGGCGATGATGGTGCACCGGTAGCGTCGGTACTGACGGATACCAACGGCTTCTATGAATTTAATGGCCTTGATCCAGACGACTACTTTGTCGAAGTGGTTGTGCCGACGAACAAACACGTCAGCCTCACGTTGCAGGGAGAGGATGGTGCGGCTGATTCGGACGTGACACCAGGCGAGCCTATCGGGCCGACGAATGCCGTGTCGTTGGTGGTAGAACTCTCCAGCGGAGAGGAGGAGGACACGGTGGACGCTGGTCTACATGAAGCGGTTACCATCGGGAACTTTGTATGGCATGACGCGAACGGAGATGGGGTTTTGAATGAGGACCTGGGGCTTCTGGGTATCAATGAGGTTGAGGTCCTCTTGTATCGGGAAGAGGGAGAGGCCTTTGTGTTGGTGACGAACACGATGACCACAACGTCTTCGACAGGGGAAGCAGGATTCTTTCTTTTCCAGGGACTTGCTGCGGGTAACTACGTGGTTATCGTAAACCGTGAAACACTACCGATCGGTCTTGAGCAACCCACCACGCCAGGAGCCTATGGGGACGAGCTTACACCAGGTGAAATAAATCTGAATGGGATTTTTGGATTCATCTTCGGAGTCACGGCTGTCGAGCTAGTCGACTTCACAGCTGACGCCACCGAAGATGGGATTCTCGTGCGTTGGACCACCGCTGTTGAACTCGCGCATCTTGGCTTTCATGTCTACCGCTTCGAGAACGGTTCGGACGTCCGGGTCCGGGTGAATAGGGAGTTGGTGCTTGCATCGCCTGATGGGCAGGGCCAGGTCTATGAGCTGCTGGACTCGGATGTTGAGCCGGGCGTTGACTACGCTTATTGGTTAGAGGAGTTCGATCGGAGTTTCGCAACTACGATGCACGGTCCGGTGGTCGCCACGTTTGTGAGTGAGAACGTATCTGGTCACGGGAGTCTTGGAGATGACATGCACGTCTATCGGATTTCTGGAGTGGACCGAAACTCGTCCTTGATGGTCCGTGGTCAACCGGTACCGACTGGTTACCTCGTTGAGGGCGGAGATGTAAACGTCGTGGCACTGCTCAGTTCCTCAGAGCTGGAGAACGTGACTGTGTTGGACGAGCAAGTGCCAGTCCGGGTCGATGTTGAGGATGTCACACCTACGGACGTGACTGGTAGTACGGTCTGGGGAGGCGAAACACGGGCGGACGGCTCAGTGTTGTACGAACTCTCCAATACAATCGTCAAGGAGCTTCACGTTGATCGGGACGTTGATTCGGCCATCCTGTTAGATGTGACGAATCCCGAGAAGCCTGTGTTGTTTCATGGCTATGAGATTGTTCCGTCTTTGGATAGTTCGATCATTGAGTTATCCCTGGACGTTGGTGCAGAAACTCGAAGTCTGTTGCTCGTTGGTTTCGACGAGTTGATTCCAATCTTTGTGGAGTAGGACGCGTCCTTCATGCTCGTCCGTGTGTTTACTGAGGGGCCAGGTAATCCCACGGCATTTTGAGCAGGTCCGGTGTACGGGGCAGCCTTCCTCTACACCTGTCCAGTGCAATCTGCCTGTAGGGCGGCCCCGCACGCCCGACCTTCTTGGTAGTGGATTCGCCACCTGGAGATCCTCATCGTTGGAATGGAAGAAGGATCCCCCTCTGCGTCTCTATCACGGCTTTGTCATAGGTTCGTCAGATCTGGCCCGGTGTTCCCTTGATCGAGTCATCCGTGCCGCGTGCTTTTGTCGGAGATGACCACCTTTTTGCCGTTTGTTTAGAAGTTGGATCTCTTTCGCAGCGCGGGCATAGCTGATCCGCTCATGTACGAGATCGCGATAAACTTGATTCGCTGTTTTCCGTCGTTGAATAGCATCGCCGGCATCCAGGAAGGCTTCGATTGGATCCATCAAGCGATCGAACAGTCCCGTTTTTCGAACCGCCTTAATCGTCTCTCGAACTCTGTCCATAGATACGCGCAACGTGGATTGGATGAATTCAAGCTCCGCCTGAAAGGATTCATCTTGTGCAACCGGTCGATGCCGGACTTCCTCAAGGGTCTCTGTCACCTCATGCTCGCAAAGCAAACCGTAGTCTTGAAACGAAGCCAGTGCCCGCAAACCCTTCCGAACCATGTTCCGGTCCTTTTGACGAAGCATCTGGCAGGCTTCGTAGCAGGTGTCCCACGCTTGCCATCGATACACGAAATCAAGTCCCGTTCCCTTAATGTTCTGCAGGCCCATGATTTTGACATGAATCCCCGGAGGCGTTTCGTCGGCAATGCGCTGGATAATCTGGTCCCCGCTACTGTGTGGATCCTGTATGACGACGAACTTCTCAAAGAACCAGCCTCGCAATGCGTCCCGCACACGCTGATTTAATGACTCAGATGTAGCCGGGGTTGCCTGTCCGATGGCCTGCCGTAGCTCTTCGACGGCGCGATGTCGTTCTTCATCCTGTCGCACATAGTTGACGATGGTTTGCGCAATGTCCGGTTGCAACGTGGGTTCCAGCTTGGCGAGCAGCTCGTTTGGCTGTGTACGGAGTTTGACCAGGTCATCTACGTTCAGCTCGACAGGTTGGCCAGCTAGCATGGCTCGCAGTCTCCCGTCGAGCTGATCCGATTTCCAACTCACTCGAAATTGGTCCAACCAGTGGTCAAAGCGCTGAACGGGGTTGTCGTCGTCACCGTACGACAGTGACATCTGACCTTCCCGCAAGGTCCACTGGTCTTTCAAGTACCCCATCATTCCCTGCAAATTTGTACCGATGAGAAAGTGTCGATCCGCATAGATATCATTGACCAGAAGGTTGGCAAACACTTGTGACCGTGCTACCCGATCTGCCCGATTGTTAACGACCGTTGTGATCCAGCAACCAGGTGTTTCCTTCGGATCATGCTGATCCAGTTCACACCTGCGCCAGTTCCCCAGACACCCAAAGCGTTCGTTGGCAGACATGCCGTTAATGAACTGAAGTTTGCGGGTCGACACGACCGAGGCAGGATACGTCTTGAGCACGCCTAGGTCCAAGATTACACGATCTGCCATCTCCTTGAGTGCCACGTCGGCCGGGATCCCATACTCGTGCGCCAACCCCATCACCAAAGCGATATTGTTCGGATGCTCGTCGTAGGGAAAGCGCGCGAGAATGTCTGGCGTGATCAATCCTGCATCCAGCCACGTGATAGACTTGATTTGGGTTCCTGCGTCCTTGGCCCCCTCGTTCAGGATGGGTAACATGGACTCTTCGGTGGTGAGCAAACATGCATCCTCCGGAATGAATCGAGTCATGACCTTTGGAATGTCAATCCCTGCAGGCCCTTGCAAGTCTTCATGGTCCGGGTAAGTGTTCGTGATAGTGGAAACGTTGTCGCGCATCCATTGCCGTTGCAAAATTTCGATATAGGCGGGGGTCAGACCCATGCATTCCCACAAGAAGACTTTTGCTTTCAGCTTGGCTGCCAAGTCCACGATATCCAGTTGTTCCCAGATGGTGGCTTTGTCGTACGGTCGAAAGAGAAAGAATTCCCGCAACGCACCAAAGGTGTGATTGTAGAGGAACATGGCCTCACAACCCGTGGTTTTCGATACCATACTATAACCGAGTGCATTGAAGACAGCAGCCTTCAATCGCTCGGTGCCAGACTTTCCACGTGTGCCCCAGCCGCCTACACAGATGGGGATGGCCTGTCGCGCCCGCCGCATTCGGTAGTTGTGATAGACGTGACGCCCACAGAACAAGGCGGTTATTCCTGTCAGAAAGAGGATCAACTGTCCGATGGTGTTCTCGTACATGGACCACAGATAGTCTTGGGCTTCCTGCCACCACTCTGTGCCTAATCCTAGAGCGATACCCGGAAAGAAACGAGTCACTTTCGGATCCAAGTGCCCAGGAGAAGATCCTTCTGGATGGGGTGTGATCGTGATCTCGAAGCCTAACTTTTTTACCTCAGCCAAATATGCAGTTGGGTCGGAGGACCGGTCCTTCCTCCAATTGCGCAACCATGCGATCGAAGAGAAACGACGCGTGAGCGACCAGCGGGCAGCCATACGCCGAAATCGGCGTGACGGAGCAACCACCTGTGTGACCCCTTCGCTTGTAAATAGCCGCACTGCTGTGGGTCGACGGAAGCTACGCAAAGAAGAGAGGAAGTCGTCGACCAGTGGCAGGTAGGGTCGCCAGCCGGCCTCATCGGCTATGTGCACAGGTTCGCCCGGTACCTTGGTTTCAGCCATTTCCGACAGGATCGACGAGGGCGCTCGAATAGATCCACGAAAACCACGGCCTACGGTGTGACGATGAGCTTGCCGTTTATCCGGCGATGGGTTTCGCCATTCATACAAGAATCGCCACCACCGAAAACGAAAAACATCCCCGCGTGTAAGTTGAATGCTACGTTTTCGGACCTGCACGTCGAAGCCAAAATCCTGTTGTGCTATCAGCGAAAGAACGCGCCCCAACGTGCCCGGATCGATGTCCTGCAAAGGGCGACGCTCCAGTCGCCTTGTTTTGCCTGGCCGAAGGTTCTTGGTCAGTTCTTGAAGTAGTTGCAGCGTCTGTGAAGCGACGAGGTTGGTGTGGCACCATAACTGCTCTTTCGTCTGGGCGCACCATCGCCGAACCTGTGTCGATTCGGAAGAGGTGTGTAGTTGTTCCAAGGCCGGGATCAACTGAACACGCCAGCGTCGCAACTCCAAAAGTCGTCCCATCTCTGAAAGCGAAATAGCCAGTTGGGTCACCACATGCAGGCCTGTTCGTAAGACAAATGAATCCTTTTCTGTGCAGAGAGACTCGATGATAAGTTCCACGTGTTTGTCGCTGCGGATCGAATGCTCGATGAGCCCCTGCAACGCGAGTAGGGCTGATGCCCGTACCGGTGCACAGGTGTCGCGGATCACCACGTGATGCAACCAGCGATCCGACACATCTTTCGGACAGTGAATCAGTGCAGCCGGCAAGGCCTGCCGAACAAACGGACTCGGGTCTTCGGCAATGGTGGGAATGAGGATGATCAATTCGGGAATCTTGTCGACGCTTGCAGCCAACAGATGTACCGCACGCCTCCGTACAAACCTATCGTCGCCGTCGCGTGGATCGCTCAACCGCTTCATCAACGCTCGGTACAGTGAAGTCTTCGACAGGCTTTGCAGTAGTTCCAACGCTTGCGCTTGCGTCCACACGTTTTGGTGAGACTCCAATGCGGATCGATAGGTAAACCGAAGTGTGCTCTCCGACACGCTGGTTTCCTGTGCATGTTCCGGCAATCCTTGGAGTGCAGTGGCGAGACAGTGAAAAGCCTCCTGACTGACACGCGGATCGCCATTGTAGGAAAGTAGAGGAGTCAAAACGACATCCAGTCTCAATCGTCGCCATTGTGTCGTGGGTTTTTTCGATCGCTTTGCGTTGGTTAACGTGTGCCGCGAAACGACACCTAGCCGATTCAGAAGAAAGACCAATCGATATTCCAACTCGCCCAAACGACGCTCATACCGATCTGTCATCGCATCTGGGCCGAGCCATCGTTGAAGGGCCCGACGGTTCCCCCACATCTGCCAGCGTCTCGCGCCAAGTTTGTGACAGTAGTCGAGAATATGTAGGTCGACTTCTTCTGGGCCGGAAGCGCTCTTGATCTTTTGATTAAACGCGGAGAATTCGGCTTT
Organism: Phascolosoma agassizii; assembly: GCA_035593235.1. Taxonomy (NCBI): domain Eukaryota; kingdom Metazoa; phylum Annelida; class Sipuncula; order Phascolosomatiformes; family Phascolosomatidae; genus Phascolosoma; species Phascolosoma agassizii. The sequence continues at coordinate 122,382 of JAVJHY011804730.1, forward strand.
GTGCGAACTGATATCGGACAACAACACATCCATCGACTGGATGAGGAAATCGGTCAGTGCCAATGCAAGGTCGTCGGAATGAGGAAGGGCCTGGTCACGGTTGGCAGCACGTTGTGTGGCCGATCCAATGGGCGAGGCCAAGAACTCGTCCACAAAGGATCGTAAGATCGGAAGAGCAGATTCCATCCTGCGGGGATGGATTCCTTCCCGCAAGATCGTCCGGATGGCTGGTTCAATATTCGTTCTCGCCATGTGGTTCCTGACTCAACTCCGTACGTAGATCAAAAAAGGGCTGCTCGGATTGCCGGTAATCGCGCAATCGGTTTCCGTTGTGATCATCGATTGACAGTGTAATGAAAATCGAATCATGGTTATCGTCCAGAACGTGCAGCCAACGAATCCCTGCATCAAGTCGCTGATGCTCCGACCACCACCATTCTCGGGCAAGGTCAAACTGTAGGGTATGTTGCGTAAGTGCCTTGGCACGATCCTGATCATCCAGATAGTGAAATAGTCGATAGCGCACCCCGGCACGATAGAAACCGAAGAGCTGCCGCCAGTCCGCCCAGGCACTGACTTGATCGACTGGGTCTTCCAGTAAACGTTCATTGGTGACGAGAGAGGCCCCGGCTTGCCATCGCGTGTCACGATATGGGCGCCATGTTACTTGATCGCTCAGACGAATACCATAAGCATGGTCCTTCTTGTACTCCGTAAAGACGTCCCGATCGACCCGATCGATAGGCGCTGATTTGGAATTCAGACTCAAGGAGCGGCCAAAAGCTCTGATGGAAGTTGTGTGATGGGTGTTTCTTGTCAGGTGAAATAATCGGAAGAGTCCTAGCCGAGCGGACAAGGACGATTCTAGTTTTCCGGGCAGGTCAAAGTCGTTGCCGTTGGGGTCTTGCCAGACCCCCCGAAGCCCCAGTTGGGCATGTGTCGAGTTCATTGGCAATCGCATTTGTGAGAAAGCCGAAGCCCACCATGTGGGCCCACCTTTCTCATGGACTCTAACTCTTAGTTCTCCTTTGCCGTACACTTTTTCCGAAAGTGTGTGCACCCTCCCGGCGATCAGCGTCTCAAGATATTTATTTCGAATCCGTGAACCCCCTTCTTCCAATACGCCGCGCCGATCTACGGCGGACCCTGCCAACGTCCAAGTGCCTGGGTCAAAGACATCCAACACCGTCGCACGGTTGGAAGACGGCTGTATCCTATCGGCTTCGTCAAAAAAACCGCTTAACTTTTGTACGGGCGAGCGGTTCACTGTGTCCAATGGACGCAGTGGGGGAGGACGCGATGCCGTCACTGCAGAGCGGAGGTAGAGTCGGAACAAACCGCTCTTCTCTCCTGCCGGCGGCGACAGAAGGACGAGCCGGTCCTCGTTTTCCGAGACGTGAAACTCTGAAACCAGGTTGCGCGCACCACGTCGCTCATGCACCCTCAAACTCGCCGGTCCAACCAAATGCTGCAGGACAGGTAGTTTCTCTGATGCAAGCTGAAACGTTTTGTGACGTCGCGCCCACGTTAGTGCGTTGGTACGTGGAGTACCAGCTGAGGTCAGTGCCTGTATGGCCACGAAATCGTTGACATAGCCATCTTCATTCAGCATCGAAAGACGATGCTCTCCAGTGGGCAGCTGAAGGGTCAGGTCTGCCGAGCGTCCGCATGAAGGTACAACGAGTTGCGTCGCAGGTTCGTCATTCTTTCGAACCAGAATTCGTGTGTCTACAATCGGTGCGCAATCAGGGCGGTCCGGAACGAAGCGAAGACGAAGGGTCTCGGGCCTTGGAAGATCAAGCTGCAAACTAGTTTCACCTGGCCCGACCAGATAGGCATCGGCGTCCGATATGGCATGAAGCTGCTGACGAATTCGCAAAAATGGGGCATCTACGTCGGTACGCTTGGTCGCGACCTTTCGAAGTCCCATGCTGCTGGAAGCGGCATGAAGATAATTCCAAGACCCCATCGACATGACACGGCGAGCGACTTGTTGAATCGACGCAATCGAACGATGGGTGTGAATCAGGGCATTCGCTTCTACCAGGGCCGCTTTCCGCCGCTCCACCTCGTGTTGGGCTAGCCAAAGAAGTGACGTGAGCCGTCGACGCAGGCCGGAATGTGAGGTCTCCGGAGCCTGTGACAGCAAGGCGTCCGAATCTCCCGCCGCCAGGTTGCACGCTTCCTTTTGGGCTTTGGACAGGTTGTGATCTAATACCTTTGGCCAGGTTGCAAGGCAACGTTGACGCCGACGTTGAAATCGATGGAATGAATGGAGGCTCGGAGAGGTGTCGTCGCCACGAATGTGTTCCGCAGAACTCGTGTGCTGTTCAGCGTTGCCCTCCGATATGGGTGAGTCTTTCGTTCGCATGACTTCCAGGACGGCTGCCAAATTGTCGGGAGATACCCACGGCAGACGGCCAGTGCTCCATACTGGGCGTTTCACACGTACTCGTGCTAACAATTCGCCTGATTGGAAATGGAGTTTGTATCGATGTAGACCTGGTCCGACCTGCAAAGGATAACGAATGGCTTGTCCTGGTTTACGGTCCGTTCCGGTAATTTCCAAATCGGTAGATGCACGATTATTGATCACGGCAATAGGATGTAGCTCCTGTTCAGTCTGCAGCTCAATCCAACCGTTCATCCGATCTGCCCCTTCCATGACGGGTCGACATTCAAGCTCGACTGTGGCAGGTCCTATCAAGCTGAAGACAACGGGTAGCTCCGGCGTAGCCAAGACCATACGGGACGTTATGCGGCGAGGGGGATGCACAAGTTCCCGCGTACCGGCACAGGCGGAGACCTGTGGCGTTTCGTCCAACCACAGGCGAGGGCCGGGAACATTTTGCTCCCATTGATGCCACGCCTTGATAGCTGCTCCGCTTGCAGTCGGATCCGCCAGTTGCCTCTCCACGGCACGTGCCTCGTCCATGGAACTCAACCAGGTCCTCCCTAGGTTACCTGCTCGCATGAACCAGTCACGCGCCTGCTCCCATCGTTGTTCCGATAGTGCACGTCGCCCTTCCCATGCCGCCACTTTTTGCGAGTCTCCCATCTGGTTTTTCGCCAACTCAAAAGTGGTCCAAGCCCTTTGATTAATCGAGGCCGCTAAGATGGGTTCCACCGGCATTTGATCTGGCGAACTAATCTGGCCGCACATCAAGGCCAACAGATGCTTACCGGCATGACCCAGCTCGGTCGACAAAACGGCTAAACCGTCGATGGTTGGATTTTGGTACACATCGGTTGCCATGGCTCGGACCAGTGATCGATGCTTGTCCTGACGACGATACTCGGCCAACAAGACTTGCATGGCCTTTTGGCGAACCGTGTCGCTAGGGTCCTGTAGGGCCATCCACCGTAGTTGTCGATCACCTAAGTAATGCTCTCCCATCCGACGTAGTAGCTGGGCGCGGAGCAACCGGGCGTGATCGCTCTCTTCCTTTGGAGCCCCCCGAATGAGCTCGGTCAAGATTTCAAAAGCTGGCAGCCAGCTCTCGTCTCGCATCCAGACGTTTAGCTCTTCCTTCAACGATTGAACGTGCTGCGGTGTGAAAGGATCGCCGACTGCAAAGCCGGGTCGATGCTTTGTCAGGCCACGTGCAAATCCTTCATACTGAGATCGTAGGAATCGTCGCAATGGAGCCCAATGATGATACAGTTCATGCTCGGCATACGTTGCCGACATCGGGAGATTCGCATCTCGATGGTGCGCGCGAAAGAAAGAGAACAAAGGTTGGTCCTTCTCAACATCTTGCGCATAGACCCAAAATTGTTCATCCGACAGCGAATAGATGCGTGTCGTCCGGTACGATACGGCCAGCCCCCAAGGTTCGTCGGGCTGCGTTTCTGTGTTTTCCGGTAGAACTTGCCAGACGTTGATCCAGTGGCACGAAGCCGGTATTTTCCACTCCGCTACAGAAGCCGATACCGTGATGCGGCTTCGACCTTGCCACATCCGTCGGTTGTCGCTGGCGTCACCCCCGGCGAGACGTTCCAAGTCACCCCATGGATCGCGGGGAATACCTGGTCGCCACTCCGTCTGTGGCTGGGCCGGATCCTCATCCGGTGGTCGCCACTCCAGGCCAATGGGCTCCATGTTCTCCCCCTCCACAACCCAGTATACTGTGTTGGTCGCTCCATCCGGAGGCACGAGAACCATGCGAATCCAAGTGGCACTTGGTGCGGCGGGAAAACGGTACTGCAAGGGCGACGGAGGCTCCTCAGGAGCAGATGGTAGTGGCACTTCAAACAACGTCGCTTTCGGTAGTTGGTCGATCTTATCTGACAAGAGTTGTGACACATCTGTCAAAACATCAGGCAACTTGTTGGTTGGACGAAGATGGCGGGTCACAATCTCAACCGATGCCACGTTGCCGGTATGATTGAGTGGAAAGGTCTCCCGATACAGCGTATGGTGTGCGTACAGGCCATCGGCAAAACGAAATGCATCATCTCGATGTGGAGATAGGTCCGCCAGCGCAGTTGCGTAGCAGGCCGCCACCAACCCTCCGTTCGGAAACGAACTATCTTTCGCGGCACGCACGGCCCTTTGGCGGACCTCCGGTTCGGCAAGGAGTATCATGTTTGCCGGGGCTGGGCCAACCTGCCAGATATCCGGTGCCACTGGATCCGTGGGTAGGTTCAGGTATGGGTCAGGCACCCTGTCATTCGCCTGGTTTAATGCTGGCAGCAGAAATTTTTGGGATGTGGGCGCCCGCAGTCGTAACAGAATGGGTGCAGAGGACTGGAGCGTTATTTGGCTGGTGGCGGGTGTCCGCGAGTCCGGCTGAAATAGGACCTGGGATTGTCCCGTCTGAAGTACGTCGGACCGTGGCTGTCCCACGAGGGCTGGAACATCATCCAAGAGGGTCATCGGGTAGCGTGGCTGTGTGAGATAGTCGAACCTTCTCTCCCTCCTGCCATGGTGGTTGACAGCTAACGAATAGGATTGCCGTGCAGTCGAAGCTGAGTCGGGATAGAGCAGCATGGAACTCAATTCAATGGGTTTGTCCGATGGTACGTCGAACCGAATTGGATGGTTTGGCGGCAAGAACCATCTCCGGTCTTTCAACTTGCGACGAGGTTGCCGCACGGTTGCTTGGTGAACTTCATCGACTGAGTCGCCGACAGGCTGCCACCGTTGAGGTGGCTGATCACTTGTTCTTAGGTGTAACAGGAAACGACGTGAGTCGACGTAGTGATGAGGACGCATCAGCCGGAGCACGGACGAGCGTCTGTTTCCGGGCGCTACAAGTTGGAGCGATGGTTGATTGCCTGCCCGAAATGGAAGGGCACGATACAATCCCGAGCCGTCGGTCACCGCTACCTGCAATTCATGTGGGCTCCATGTGTCGCCGAGTTGCTGAACGTGCACGTGAGCATGTGGCGGTATACGCACATAGAGAGACTCGCCTGGCTGAAGAGAGAATGCCGGGTCGTTTGGCTGCATCTGATTCGTACCCCACGTTTCGTCTACCGAGGCAGGTCGCCACGTGGCGCTGGATGAAAATCCGACTGTTGACATCTGCCCGAGACAGTGACCAGCAAAAACAGATACCCAACACATCCAAAGGCCGCTGTAGAACAAGCGGCGTGTTAGGGAAGAGATCGCGTGAGGCATTGGAGCAAGACTTTCCGATCTTCAAAATTCTGAACGAGGCTCTTTCTCATACCTTCATTTATCTCCACGTGAAGAAAAGTGTGGGCATCAACGCTTCGTAAACACGCTGCCTGTACATTGCGGGTACCTCCAAGTTCCGCAACGTCTATCGGAAATAAGGTAACGGTTCCACCATAGTATGCCCTCAAACAGTCTCTGCGTTCAAGCATCAATTGGCCAGGAGAGCGGCTACTGTCACTGAGGATCAACTGCGATGATTTCGCGGTCTTAGACTTCCGCTTGCCTGAGGAAAAGCCATGAAGTTGTACGACGATTCCGGATGAATAGGTTTCAGTAAAAGCTTCCATGCAAGCGTTGAAGGCGGAGATGCGTGTATGTGACATGTCTGCGTCTACGGTGGTCAAAGGTTTGTCGTCTCCAGAAAATGAACGTGGCACTGTATTCCAGGTAGCCATGGCGGCTTGACTCTCCAGCATCAGTTGACACCCCAGACGACGAGTACGCAAATCCTTGAAACTATGTGGAATCTGCAAAGCAAGTGGCTGCGATTTGGAGACCAGACGAAACAGATAGTAACCTTGTCCCCGCTCTGCATCGGGTAGTTCACGCACCTGAGTGAAGAGCTGTCCATCGATGACAAGAGCCGATAGACTAAAGCCTGTCCTCTGCCACGCGGACCGTAGTTCGGGAGAATATTCTCCCCGTAGTGTGCGACGAAACAGTTCTCGCCAGTCTGCATGCTGTGCCCAGTGTGCTGGCGTATACACTCGCTTCTTACTGGCGGTGCGTACGATTTCCTCCAACAGAGTTGCTGGTGTTTCCGCGGAACTTAGACACGGCGATCCGAGGATGCTCAGTCCCATCCATGTGCAGATGAACCAGAGAGATTTCACGGTTCGTTTTGTTCCGTTGAGGCCAAATAAACACGTCGTGAGAAAGAAACAAATGTCGGACCGGTCGGGTCCTGAATCTGAAATTCGACCGGATAGGTGCCAGGCGGAAGATCTTGGCCAAAGCGGATGTACAGGGTCCGTCCATGTCCCAGAACAAGATTGTCAGTTCCAAGCACGTAAGTTTTCTCCGACGGATCAGGAGAAATGTGGTAGATCCGTTTCTCGAGCGTATAGCTTTTCCATGGGCCAACGCCGCGGACATCCATCCCGCGAATATCTGCGTGAACCACCGTAGGGGATGATTGACCCCAAGGAACGAACAACCTCACTTGCAAAACCTCTTCGTGGTAGCTTTCTTTTGTATAAGGTACGGACGTTATTTTTTCAGTGATGCGAAGGCCATATCGACGAACCCACACGTCGTCGGTTTCTTCAGGGAAATTGAGATAGTAAGTAGCGGTTGGTGGACCTTGCACCCGCACTTGATGGTTGCCTGCCGGCAGGGGCGGGAGCATGGCAAGGCTCTGTCGGGGTTGAATGCTGTATTCGGCCCAGAGCTGATCGTTCGTAAACACTTGTGTGATGCTTTCTTCAGGAACAGAAGAAGCAAGGGTAACGAGGGTAGGATTGAACGGTTTCTGTGTATCTAGATAACTCATGGCATTGGATATCTTCCGTTTACCAACCAGAGGCGCAAACAGTTTTGCCTTTTTGCGTACGTCCCACGCTACGCCTGCGCCACGCCGAAGAAAAAGTTCTCGCCCGACTGTGTCGACTGCGGGTATCCAAATTTCCCATCGGCCGAGTTTGTCGGCCACCGCTTCCTTAGGCCGCTCTTGTACGTCGATGAGTACAGCTCGACCTGCTGCTTCAAGTTCCTCACGCCCGTTTGGCTTCAAAGGGAACCAGGAGGGCAGTTGACGTTGTTCGACATCAGGCGCGAAGTTGTGCCATAGCGTTGGGATTTGGATGGATCGGGTGAGTTTTGCCGGGCGTGTAAATAATTGCAATAAGGTATCCTGCTCAGCGGCAAACTCAACTTCTCGTACTTCAGGTGGAAGATGAAAGAAGAACGTCTCGTTGTCCGTCACGGAGCGATCCTGAAACAGGGAACGATGACGATCATACGTGGACGGACGAACTTGCATCAAGAGCCGAAGCTTGTGCACCTCAGTACCATGCTCATCCAGAAAGCGGCAATGGACAAGACCATCTCGTGTTTCGTCCATGGGTTCGTGTTGCTTTCTAGCCATCTGGAGTCTTACGTGGAGTCGGCAAGATGCTGGTAGATCACCTTCATGTGAAACAGTATACCGCAATCGTTGTTCCCCACCCAAAGACCACAGTTCTGTGGATGTAGGCTCCAAAAATAAGAGTCGTTTCTGTCCTTCGTGGACGGTGAAAGCGTGCAACAGAAGGGGGGCGCTGGCGTGTAGTTCGATAAGCCCTTGATCAAACGTACCCTCATAGACGCCCGTACGACTTGTCGCGACCTGTTGTGTAACCAGGTTCGACCCGATGTCTTGCGCAGGATGCCACACGAGCTGCATGCTCGATTCCTCGGGTGCCAATCCCATGGGCGCATCGGAGTATTCCAAACGAACGTTGGTATTGTTCGTGGCGATTGGCAAGGTGATGTGAGAACCGGCAGCCACAAAGAGGGCTGCTGGCAAGGGTTCTTCAGCGTCACTTTCTCCACTGCCTTTCGTCAGACGATATAATCGGTGCACGCGATAGTGATGTCCTGCGGACCCAAGGGCGCCTAAGGGTCGCCAATTCGTACGAATAAGATTCTCTCTCTCACGTTTGGTCAGTAGCTCCGGGGGATACACGAGATTGTCGGCTAGTTGAAGTTTCTGGCCTGGCGTCAGGCTTCGCCATGCATAACTCAATTGGTGGTCCGTGACTGGGTCTCGACCGTATGCGCGAAATGTGATGAGTTGGATACGGGAATCCATCGACGTAATCCTGATGCGAAGCCTAGACAATCCCTTCATCCCCCGCACGTTGAGCAAAAGGACCTTGGATGCCATTGGCAAGAGATCGTCCTGCAGATAGAAGGAGTCGCTCGGACTCACTTCCTGGTAGGGCGAAGCTCCTGTCGCGAGTCGATTCCGGAAATGATAGAGTTGGTCGACCACGAGGTAACCTGCGGTATCTTCAATCTGAACGTGGAACGAATACCGGAGTTCTTCCAACGCTCCCACTCGGACGTCTGGTTTCAGGTTCGCGGTACTTAGGCAGCGGATGGTATCCCCTTTGGCGGCCGCCAAGGAAAAGTTGAGCCACTCGTTGTCCGCGTGGCTGTACACTTTACTAGAACGCGATCGTGCCAAGAGTGCAATGCGAGTTGGTGATGTCGCCGAACGATCTAGCAGGTTCAGAAACCAAGTCCCTAGCAAAACCGAGAACAGAACGCCCAGTCCAATCACAAGAAACAACAGCAGGAACCGCTTCATGGTGCCGCCTCTGTTTCTAGCCAACCTGCCCGGCTCCGAATAAATCGTTCGATCAACGGAGCTACATCGTCGTCGCCACGCCAGGTAAACGTCTTGTCCGGCTGCCACGATTCTAGATTCACCGCAATCAACTGATCTCCTACAATAGAGGATACGACAAGGAACGCTTGCCGGCTGTGTAGGTCGACCACAAACTCAACTTCATGGTGTTCTGGCTGACTCGCAAGACTTGACAGTGCGATGATATCGCGAGTTTCGCGATATCGTTCCATCTTCTCACGCCATTCTATCGGGCAACTCTTTGGCGTTCTGCCCTCCAGCCTTGCGGACAAACGGTCTTGGACGTCATACATGCCAGTGAGGATACCGAGCGCTTTTGCATGCAATGCCTCCACAGACTCTTCGGCCCGGCTGCGATAGGCTGAGCGAATCGATGGAGCAATCCATAACACCGCTAGTTCATGGTTTGGTGCCGCCTGTAAATAGGCCGTCTGCGGGACTGTGCTGGCCTCATATCCAGCCGTTTCGACAGAGCCATTTACGAGTCGCCACATGCCCTGATCTTCTTGTAGGTGTCGTAACAGTCCTTTGGCCAGATCTGACGCTGCGTCTGGATTGACAACGCCACTGTGTAACGCAACCAACCCGTCCAGACGCCGCGTATCCAGACGTTGGATTTCTTTCAGGGCACGACATTGAACGACCATCAATGCATGTTCTGGTGACTCACGAAGTAGGACCTGATGCACCAGATTGAACAGGTGGGTTGGACTTGTAAGTCTCACTAGATCCGCGGACCCGTCCGAGTTCGCAAAGGGGTGGGCCGTGGCAAGTAGAAGCGCCTTCGCTTGGAGCGTAGAGAAAAGTTCAATCGCATATTCCCATGTTCGGCGCTCCAACAGAGGGCGTGGCGCCTGGATGATGTAGGGAGTCGCGTCGTTGATTCGGAACACGTAGATGCCCCAGTGCCGCCGCGTGGATACGTCTGTTTTTTCACACAACACAAGAGCTTCGTCTTCGCCTTCTGTGTTGGCAAATTCAATCAACGAATATCCCATCGTCTCTGCTGCACGTGCCACCACATCGAGCCTTTCTTCTCCAATGCGAGTCCAGGTGCCGTCTCGTCGCTCTTGTTGTAAAACGGATTGGATGGGAGCCACCACTTCTTCATCGAAGAACAAGAGATCTTCTAGCGAAGCAGCCGGATAGCGATCCTCTGCCCGACGCAGAACTGTTGCTTTTTGCTCGAGCAACCAACTACGCAGACTCCCGACCGCCTTCACGCGTCCGCTGGTCTCGTCGCGGGTGTCCTTGGCGATCCACGGTCGAAAGATGATTTGGCGTAAAGAGTCCGGATCCAGCACAAGTTGTGCAAATTCTCGACGCGACGAATCCCGCTGCAGGTTTCGCCGGCGATCCGATGCCCAGCGAAGTTCCAACTCTCCGCAGATGTCTCGCAGATAGGTTAGATCCAAGTCTGGGGGTAGGGAATTCTCGATCCATAGAATATTGCCAGAGGCAGCCGACTCTTCTGCGTCGCGGGGAGTTCCTCGTACTTGCAGCACATTGCGCCGCGTCATGTTCTTGTGGAATTCCTGGTAAAACGAGGCCGGGTAGCGCAAGACATCTGCCGATCCGTCGAGATTCGCGTCGCGCAAACTGCCTGCCAGTGCTAAGGTCTTCGCCTTTGTAGCGAGCATGAGAGACAGTCCTGCTTCCAACGTGCCTGGCTCGTCCAGCGGAGCTGGGACTTCTAACGCCAACTCGGAGCCTTGGCCGATTCGCACCAGGTACGAACCCCAGCCTCGTGCCCTACCTCGCTCTCGCAGATAGATGTAGTCGGTCGGAAAAGAGACCACCTCGTATCCCACGAGATTTAGAACGCCGGCTAGTCTTTCCAAGGTCGAGTCGGAGGGGCGGATTTGGTAGTCGGCCAACAAGTCGAGTGCTCGTCGAAACTGGGTCATCTCTCGTGGTAGAGGCAGCCGCACGCTGTTTCGTTGCAGTGTCATATACAGTCGTACTTTTTCCGCCTGTACCGTCCTCGCCACGTCACGTTCTATCACAAGTGCATGGCGTTCGGCCGCCGTCTCCATTGCCACTCTTCCGGAACGGGACCAATCTGGGGTAAACGTCAGGGCATAGCCCACACCGCTACCCACCATGAGAGCAGCGATGGAGACCTGTATGGTGGCGCGAATCTGTAGGAGGACCGCGCCTCGTTGGTGCATTTTTAGCGCAATCAGGGTGGGTAGCAGATATCCGAAACCAAAGAAGTCTGTCACTTTTTCCGTTGGAGCGATGCGTGCGATCACGTAGGCCAAGGTCAATTTGTAGAGAAAACTGATGTTGAAAAACAGCAGAAGTTTTCTCGCCCCTTCCATCGTGAGCGTTTTGAAGATAGGCAAGCGAAGCGTCAAGATGGCCACGATCAGGATGAGCAACGCCTCGCAAAAAGACGTCAGAATTTTTGCGGGCTGATACCACTGTAAGGCGATCAGCGATGGGATGAGAATGCCATTGAAGTCCCAACCATATTTCAAGTTCATACGGGAAGCGACAAACGCGGTGGTAATAAGAATGATGTAAGCCTTAGGACTGGCCAGGATAGATGTCGCTACGTCTTCGTAAAGATAACCGAGGCTACTGATGCTGAAATTCGTGAATGCCATCAATCCAAACCGCACCACAACATAGGTTCCGCCAAGGGTAGCGATCATCGGCAAGATTCCTCGTAGGATCCCTGTTTTCCAGAACTGATTTGCCAGCAGACAAATAATGATCAAGCCGAAGCTATGTAGATCGGATCGGTGGTCGAACGGGATGTTGAGACGCTGATTCAACGTGTTCCCTATCCACGGCAACAGCCAACCGTCAAATAGGACTCGAACACAAACACTGATAAGGATCAGGGCAAAAAACCGGTCACGTCCGAACAGGTTGCACCAACGAGTGGGGCTGGATAATCGTTCGAAAAAGAGCCGTGCCAAGGTGTGCGTGACAAGACCCTCGATGAGGATGATGACAGCTGACCAGGGCTTGACAAGTAATAGTGGAACCAAATATCCCGGAACCACCAGTCCGGAATAGACCCAGCCTAACCGCAGATTGAAAATAGAAACAACCAGGACCCCGACCCACACTGTTGTGATAACTGAGCTGGAAAGGCTCCCTTCAGGAAACAAATGCAGCGGGAATAATTCCACGACTACTCTTGTGTCACCTGGTCAATGTTCTGCAAGATCTCCGCTACGTCGACCGGCTTGAACAAAACCTTGGATGCGCCGGCATCCAAAAGCGTGATCTCTTCTTGATTCGATGCCACAGACGTTAGCATGATCACAGGCGTGAGGTCCTTTCGCTGTTCACGCAAGGTCCGTAGGAACACGAGACCATCCATGATGGGCATCATCAGGTCGCACAGGACAACATCGACTTTCTGCTCGGCCAACACCTGCAGTCCGTCACGGCCGTTTCCTGCTGTAGCGACCTGAAACCCGTCAAGCTCCAAACGGATCGTCATCAAGCCCAGTATTGCCGAATCGTCATCGATTAGAAGTATTGTCTTTTCCCGTTTCATGGTTGCGAGTCCACAGCTATAACAATCCCTCTAACACCAGGCGAAATCGGAAGCCTTCTCCAACCTCCGTCGTGACGTGTAACGTACCGCCCCACTGTTCAACCAGTCGAACCGCTTTTCGGAGTTTCCGAAAATCGTCGGTCGCTACTTCGTCTAGGCCATAAAGGTAGCTCTCCAACCGCGTCGGTGGCATGCCGAAGCCTGTATTTGAGATCTCACACACTATACGAAAGTCGATCTCAGACAAGACCACTGTCACGGTTCCTGCTTCAACCGTGTCCTGTACACTGATATAGAGCATATTCTCCAGCACCCAACCCAAATCTTCGGGCGAAGCAATGGCCAATCGCATGTATTCGGGTGTTTGGACGTCTATATGTACCTCTCGCTCTTCTGCTCGACTAGCCACTTCCTGTACAGCGCGCTGTAAGGGGGCGACTGCGTCGATTGGATATCGCTCGGACAACGAGTCATCGGACGATTGTGAGAAGTGCTCGTTCGATTCGTCCAATCGTCGAACGGAGGCACGCAATTTCTCTCTCAACGTGTCCCAAACCTGTTGCCTTTTATCCTCTGGAACCCGGGGATCAAACGCGAGTGCTGAGCCAAGCCACACGGCTTCCAAATCGTTTCGAAGCTCGTAATAGACTCTTTCCGTAACTCGCTCCTTCAGTTGGGCCAAGGAGTTCATGTCGGTGATGTCGATCACTTCAATCAAAATGCCTTCCATGCCGGCATTGTCCGTGGCATCTCGCACAACACCATCGATACCTGCACCAGCCACGACCAGTGGGTGAACATGAAGCATGTAGACTTCGCCCTCTTCCGAGAGATTGGCTACTCGGAGTTGCAACTCACTTCGATCCAACAGGACATGACGCAAGACCGAACGCCCCTCCGTCAGATCAAGATGAGTGCATCCCGTCAGAAAATCGAGCGCCGTCATGTCCGGAGGTTGCAGTCCACGCTTGTCCATGAGTTCGGACATTCTGCGATTGCAGATCAACATCCGACCGAAGGGATCGAAGAATGCGGTGGCGGTTCTCGACTTGTTCATCAACTGCTCCAAGCGATTGAGATGCCCCTCTAACACGATGAACGATTCGCGCAGTTCCTGATGCAATTCGGCTGTGGACCGAAACGAGAGGAACCGAAAGAGGCGGCTACCGAGGCTATGTGGTCCCCAATTTCGATGGCGGTAAACCATACCGCTGATCTGCCGTCCAAAGTCACTCAAGACCGTGAGCAACATCGGGATCTCGTCGATCCGCTTTTGCTGTATACCAAGTGCCCAGAACCCAATCGTCTGACCGGCAAATTGCAACGGTACGACAAAATGCCGTTCATGGACTGGGGCGGATGTAAAGTAGTTCTCCGTGAGCACAGGGCTGGCTTCATGGATAGCCTGTTGATAGATTGGCAACGATGCCTGCAAGGGCTTCAACTGAATCTCATCCGTGGTGCAGTTGAGCGCTTTCATTTCATGCAGTTGCAGCGTATCCGAGTCATGTTCGAGAAAAATCTGTCGATTCGTATCCAGTGTCTGGCTGACCAATGTAATCACTTGTGTCCAATGTTCTTCGCCTGTCGAATGGTGCGGAGTGGACCGGCGCCGTAATTTGTGCGATGTCTCGAGTAAGGTACGCCGGTCCATTTTTTCCTGGAAACTCGCACGCGATCGCAGGGTGATGAGGCTGGTCGAGAACAACACCAACACACACTCGGTGAATGGTAACCAAAGTTGTAGAAAGCTGAGGCTGAACCATGTGGCGGCCGAGAACAAGGCAAGCAAGAGACATGTCATCCAGGCGACCTGCCTTAACCGCAGCCAGGAGAATAAAACGATTCCACCCAACGTTAAACTGGAAAGAACTGCCAGCCGCAGTGGCGACGCACAGTCACGGATCCAAGCGGAGTGTGCCAAACTCGATAAGGCATAACCGTGATAGGCCAACAGGGACAACTCCGGGTGATCCAGCCCAATCGGGGTATGAAGTCCAGGATTACGTGGGTTGCGCTGATAACCGATCAGGACCAGTCGATCCTTCACCAGCTCGGGAATCAGGCCCGCGGAAAAAACGCGGCGGGAGGATACGAGTGGTACGGGGTTACGTTGCCCGTTGAAGTTCACGGTGAACCGGTCTGGGATCCCCACCGTATTCAATCCTGCGGCTTCCATCAATGCCACTTCGATCGAGGGGACCCACTTCCCATCCAAGTGAAGTCTACTGAACTGTTGCCGGTGAACCCCGTACGAACTAGGTGGTACGGTTACAAATCCGATCGGCAAGTCGTTTGGGGCATAAGGGGGCAAGGATTTGGTTTCGTACGTGCCATCTTCCGAGAGAAAGGCCACCTGCCCAACGACAGCCGGAATGGATTCCATCCCCTCGGCAGACTCGGTTGACGAGTGGAAGGGTGCAGCAAACAGAAACCCAATGGCCAGAGGGTCGTATTTGGATAGTTCGTCTGTTAGGTCCGTCCAGTTCCGATTGTTCTCCCGAAAGTCAACCGGGTCCACTTCTACCAGAAGAACCTTCCGATTAAAGGGTGATGAGGTCTTCGCACTACGGACGAATCGATCATAGAAGAAACCTGTTGGAGCGTCCAATAGCCCGAGAACGCTTCCCAGCCAGACGGCTAGACAGCCGCAACAACATAGTAGAATTCCTCGAGTTTGCTCCATGGCGCATATGTCTACGTGACGACAATCGGCAGGATACTACCACAGCATGGAAGATGGCACAGTACGAAGAATGCCCAGAAAAGGAGCCGATTGGGCAGAATTCGTGACAGTTTCGTTGTCACAGCCAACCGAGACCGTACCTACAATGACGTACCTCTTTAAAAAAGATAAGACCAGATGATTGACATACAAATCATCAATTTTGTATAGCTATCAACTGTAAATATTACATTTACAAAATTATCTGAGTAAAACGTTTGTTGCACTAGGAGAAATATGAGCCAAACGACATGCACAGTTGGAATCTTTGTGGTGGCATGCTTTCTGGCTGACGTCCCGGGCATGGCCCAGTCCACAGAGAAGCGCATTGCAGATTTGGAAAAGAAGGTTGAAGCGCTGAGTACAGAATTGGAGAATGAACAGTGGTCGGGCTTCGCTCCCGCCATTGTTGGTAGTGAATTCGGAATGGGTCCCGCTGCTTCGAAAGTCTATCAACAAGACCAGGGAATCTCCATTGGCGGATATGGAGAAGGACTTTACCAAAATTTTGAGGGAGACAAGACCGACCAAGCGGATTTTCTCCGTGCGGTCTTGTATGTGGGCTACAAATTTAATGATCAGTGGGTGTTCAACTCTGAGATCGAATTCGAGCACGCATCCACGTCACAAGAAGGTTCGGCATCTGCCGAATTCGCTTACTTGGATTACCTCTACGATCCAGCCTTTAATTTTCGCGCCGGACTACTACTGGTACCTGTTGGTCTTGTGAACGAACTCCACGAGCCAACCACCTTTCTTTCGGCAAAACGTCCTACCGTGGAGAATCGGTTGATCCCTACGACCTGGCGTGAGAACGGCCTCGGCTTTTTTGGTGATGTCGGTCCTATTAGCTACAAGACGTATGTGGTGAATGGGCTTCGGGGTGAGAAGTTCAGTGCCAAAGGGATCCGAGGTGGCCGTCAAAAGGGTTCGGAAGCTCGTGCTGACGACTTGGCTTGGGTCGGTCGTGTGGACTATCATCCAACCCCAGGCCTGTCTGTGGGTGGATCCGTCTACTATGGCGATTCAGGGCAAGACCTTGAGATTGATCTCACGACATTGATCTACGAAGGTCATGTGAGCTGGCAATGGCGTGGATTGGATCTAAAGCTGCTCGCTGTGGCGGTAAATCTCGATGATATTGCCGAACTGAACCGAGCGATTGGGTCGGACGGAGGATCGATTCCAGATGGGGATATCGACTCAGTCGGGGAAGACATGTTTGGCTGGTATGCTCAGATTGGTTATGATGTGTTGTCTAACCTGGATATGGGCGAGAGTTCGCTTACCCCTTTTGTACGCTACGAAGAGTTTGACACACAGGACAGTACACCAGCCGGATTCGCAACAAGTGGAGAGTTCGATGTTGAGCTGGTGACGGTCGGTCTGAACTACAAACCGGTCGACCAAGTCGTGTTCAAGACGGACTACCAATTTCAAGACGCAGCGGCTGGTAGCGGAACGGACCAGTTCAATTTGTCGATGGGTTATGTATTTTAGGCAGGCTCCAATGAATGTCTTTGGGTTCAGTCGGGCAAGGACGTCGGCAGGTCTGGCATTTCTTATGTTGTTTGTAGGTGTGGCAGTGCCGATTGGCGCCAAAACTTTGTTGTCACGTGAGGATGCGCTCAGCTACGGTTGGATGCGTTACCTTTGCGATCCTGACACAGAATTTTCCGTCATGAATCATCCGTGGCAGCCGCATGTGCAACATGCACATCTACTTGTAGCTCCGCTTTTGGTTGGGATGGTAGGCCACTTCTGGCTTCAACATATTTGGCCTCACTGGAAGAGCCAGTTGAAAGTAGGGCGGAAAACGGGGGTGTCGTTGTGGATACTGCTGATCCCCATGATTCTATCGGGCTACTGCATTCAAGTTGCAGTTCATCCAACAACCCGCCTCTGGTGGATCTGGATTCACGGGGTTACGAGTATCTTATGGTTATGCTCTTACGTGGGCCACACGATTATCCATGTTCACGCAAGAAGACCTCATCAGACGGTACGTAAGGGGGGTCTATGAGAAGTTGTTTTGAGTTGATTGTTGCGACACTTATTATTTCTTCTACCCCAGCTCAATCCTCCGAAAATCCGTTAGCCTTGTCTGC
This sequence comes from Phascolosoma agassizii, assembly GCA_035593235.1. NCBI lineage: Eukaryota > Metazoa > Annelida > Sipuncula > Phascolosomatiformes > Phascolosomatidae > Phascolosoma > Phascolosoma agassizii. Next base: position 139,773 of record JAVJHY011804730.1, read on the forward strand.
TCAGGTGGTGGAAAGTTATGTGTCTCTTGTCCACAGTTCTTACACTCATGCATGGGTCTCTGCTCACCATCTCAACCAGAAGCTGAGCGCATTTGTCCGTCATCCATCTGAAGCGTCGCTGCAAGACACAAAGGATGCGTGGATAACAGCCCATACGGCATATGGTTTGACGGAGGCATTTCGTTTCTACGGAGGACCCATTGATGATTCTGATGGGTTGGAGGGGCTTATCAACGCGTGGCCGCTGGATGAAGCATATGTGGACTATGTCGCGGGAGATCAAGAAGCTGGTTTGATCAATCAGGTGGACAGATTCCCCGAGATAACAGAAGAGCTACTGGTTTCTCTGAATGAGAAGGGTGGAGAAAAATTTATCTCTTCAGGATATCATGCCATTGAATTCCTTCTCTGGGGCCAAGACTTGAGTGCGACATCTGCTGGTGCGCGACCCGCTTCGGATTATACAACGGCACGGAATGCTGAGCGGCGTAGTCATACACTGCAACTTCTTGGATCATGGTAGCCTATCTCCACGTTCGCACTGTTTTCTTCCTCTGGTTGGTGGTGGCACTTATGTTAATTTGCTATCAACTGGTAAAGGCTGGCAGCGAAACATGTCGTATTCTCGCACCGTATGTGTCTGGGGAAGAATTGTCGGGTGGCGAAACCACTGTCTTCGACATATCTCCAAATGCATATACCTTGGCTGCGAGAAATCTTTCAAGGAAACGGCGCCGTCAGTTCGCGGTTGGAGACTCCTTTTTCAACGATAACTGGGTTATTGCACCGGCCTCGACTACAGGTCGGGACGGGTTGGGCCCCCTGTTCAATGCTACCTCCTGTTCGAGTTGTCATGTCAGGGATGGGCGTGGCAACCTTCCGGACTTGGGCGATCCGTTGGTCTCGGCAATCGTTCGGCTCAGTATTCCTGGCGACACCTTCACCGGTGCTCCTAATCCAGAACCGCACTATGGCGACCAGTTTCAGCAATATGCTATTCTGCGAGCAACGCCAGAGGGTGAGGTCGTCATCCGATATGAGGAAACGTTGGGAGAATTTCCTGACGGTCGTCCCTATTCGTTGAAGAAGCCAATCGTGTATTTCGAGAACTTACGCTATGGCCGGATGTCGTCGAATACGATGGTCTCTCTACGAATTGCCCCCGCTGTGTTTGGATTGGGTCTATTGGCAGCCATTGACGAATCGACGCTTCTTAGGCTAGCAGACCCAAAAGATCGAGACGGGGATGGAATATCGGGACGACCGACCCGACTTTGGTGCGACCAGAAATGAATGGCAAACTCCACCGTTGTGGGGGATTGGACTTGCTAAGACAGTAAACCAACATACAACGTTTTTGCACGACGGACGCGCGCGAAATCTTGAAGAAGCCATTCTTTGGCACGGAGGGGAAGCGAAACTGTCCCGTGACGCATACATCAAGTTGACTCAGCATGAGCGAACCTCCGTGATCCGATTCTTGGAGTCGCTGTAAAGGTGGAAGTCGGTCTCAGTCGGTAGATCAAACTTGTGATCTCCGACCTCCGTTTTCCGCCTTCTAACCTCCGACACTTAACTGCAACAGCTCTCTCCACCGCAGCATCCTTCATCGTTCTGTACCGTCAATCGATATTCTTGTCCTTTGGTCTCGTGAGGATGTCGAGTTCTCGTTTTGCCCGAAGCGAAGGGTTCAGCAGAAGAAGCCGAAACGATCTTGAGAGGTTGAGTACCAATGACCTCTCGTGCGTAAGGCCCGTTCTGATCTGTCAGGTTAGCGTAGGTCTGACTGCCAACGGCCATATGGGAGCCGCGTGTGAATGTATTTCCATGTTCGTCCTGCACCTTCTTCCACGGACCGCGGTACAAAACCGCTTGGTTTTGTTCGAGTTCCTTCCCGGTCGGAAGTTTCCACGCACGTAACGTTAAAGAACGAAACTCAATACCTTCAATGACGTGCCACGGTTCTTCCTGACGTTCTAGAATCTCAAGCCCTCCGAAGCCGGCCTGTTCAAACCTATGTAGAAAATTGTCTTCCCGGAAGGCTCCAGAAATACAGCCACTCCACAATTCCGGGTCGGACAGGATGGCGGGGGTAGGATCTTCGTCACAAACAATATCGGAAATAATGGCTCTTCCACCAGGCCTCAAGACACGGAAGATTTCTCGAAAGAGATGAGTCTTGTCTTCGGGGCGAACAAGGTTGAGCACACAGTTGGACACGACGACATCGACTGTATTGTCTGGGATCATCGTCTCCTGTTCTCGAAGGCGGCTGCATTCCGCATCCAGCCGATGTAACGCCTCAATGCTAGTCACAGGATTCTGATCGAGCCAACTTTGCAGTTTGTCCAAATTCAGTGCCAGGTCCTGAATTTTTCCCTTCAAAAAGTCGACGTTTCGGTAGTCTAGTTTGTGGGCGATCTCGTCCTGATACTTGCGCGCCAGGTTCAACATCTTGTCGTTGAAATCGACCCCTATCACACGACCGTCTACACCGACCTTCTGTGCAAGGATGTAGCAGATTTTTCCAGCGCCAGATCCGAGATCGACCACCGTCTCGCCGGGCTGGACATACTTGGACGGATTACCGCAGCCATAGTCTTTCTCGACGATTTCTGAGGGAAGAATTTTCAGATATTCCGTTTCGTATTCGGTGGGGCAGCACAGGCCCGGCTCAACGTCCTGTGCACCGTCGCCATAACGGCGCAAAACTTCATGTTCGACCTGACCCGCCTTGGGTGCATCCATTCTATCCGTGCCGCTACGATCCATGCTCTATACACTCCAACTTAGGCTTGTCTTTCTTCCCGCTGACTTCTGACCTCTGTCTTCCGATTTCCGCCTTCCGTCCTCCAATGCGTGTTCGCTACTGTTTCAGTTTTTCGACAATACGCTCTTTGACTTCCTCGGGCAACGTGGCTGTCGAGGTTTCCAAGTTCGACTCTTGGCGTTGTCGAAACCTTCGAGCCATATCTCTGAGTATCACGAGTTGCTTGCCGAAAGCTGCACAATGCGGACAATCACACAAGAACATATGCAATCGAAGGCTAGTACGCTTCACCCAAGAAAGTTGTTCCACGTCCTTGCTGGTTGCTATTTCTGCTGCTTCTCTACACGTCAACATGGTGCTTCATTTCAACTCATTCAGATTGAACCAGTTCTCGGTGAGGCAAGCTTTAAGCTTCGTGCGTGCCCGATGGAGCATCACCCACAGATTCGTCGGAGTGATACCTAAAGCCTTACAAATCTCTTCCGCGTTCAAGCCATCTATTTCCCTCAGGCGAAAGGCTTGGCCGTGGCGATCTTGAAGATCGTCCATGCAGGTCTCGAAAACTTCCCAAAATTCATTCTGCTCAAAGGCTTTGCGAGGATGGACTTTCCACTCTTCGATGCCCACTTTCCAGCGGCCTTTCGTATCAAAAAAATCGTCGATCGCGGAATTCGCAAGGAGGGATTCCTCATAGGTCCTTTCGCGGCTCGCTTTTCGGACATAGTCGATGATTTTGTGTTTTAGGATCCCTACCAACCAGGTGCGTTCACTGGATCGGCCGGAGAACCGTTCCGCACCCTTGAGGGCCGCGACAAACGTCTCTTGTACAGCATCCTGAGCTGCCGCGTCTTCGCGCAACTTGCTCAGAGCGTATCGGTACAGATAGTCACCGTGTTCGTCTACCCACTTCTCAGGGTTCAAAGTAATGTCTGGTGCCATGTCGATTGAATCCCCCCCCTTATTCTATCCGGCCTTCGCTATTCTATATGCGAATCGGCCCCTGGAGGGCAAAACAATTCGGCAGTCCGTCCCGTCCACGTAGGTCATTCCGTTTAGTTCGACTTGTTGTGGTGACTGGTAGGAGACGTTGCAGGTTCTTGCTCAGGTGGTTGGTTAGAAGACGTCAACGGTTTCCGGAGGGTGCCGTAGTACGATGTGTAGAGGTCCTCAAGGTCCAACTCTCGACCCTGTACCAGCCGACGAAGTTGGTACTGAGCGACAAGTTTCAACACGAGAAAGGTGTGGGCCAGCTTGGCGGATCTTTTCCATCGTCGGGCCGAAACGCGGATGCCGCCACCAACATAGAGAGGTCTCTCCAGTTCCCGGAGCCGGAGGGAAAATTCAAGGTCCTCCATAATGGGTACATCCGGAAACCCCCCAATGTCGGCCAAAGCGTCTCGTCGGATAAATTGGCCTTGGTCTCCGAACGATACACCGAAGATCGATGCGCGTATTCGGTTGAGCTGGTCAATCACCCAGAGAAATGGATGGTGGCTTTCAAACCTACACCCTACACATCCGCCCCGTTGTCCAGAACGGTCGAGAATGTCTTGAATCCGAACCAGCACATCTGGGGCAAGTGTCATATCTGCATGTGCCACTAAAATGAAGTCGCCTGTTGCATGCCGAACTCCAGCGGCGATTTGATGACCACGACCTTGCTGGGCGTGGAGAACTGTGGCTCCCATCCGTTTGGCAATCCTTACCGTGTCGTCGGTGGATCCGCAGTCGCATACCAACACGTCTGGTCTTGCGCCTTGCTGGTTCATGGCAGAAGTCAAAAACGCCTCGAGTTGTGAGCCCTCATTCTTGGTAGGTACGATGATGGTGGCGTGTGTCAGCGGGACACCTGGGCGAGCGTCAGCGAGGCGGCAGAGCCTCCTTGGACGCAAACTCATATAGGCCAGCAGCAGGTATACAGGAAGATACTCCAGTTGCAGGATCTGTTCAAACTCTCGCCACTCCCCGTGATGAACCAGGTGACCCTGGGTGGCGTAGCTCAGAGCGATGGTGATGCTGAATAGGAGCAGTGGGCGAAGTGGATAGAAGCAGAGAAACGGTAGGAACCAACTCACATACCAGAAGTGTACGTTGGGGGATAGGAAGAGAAGAGCCCCCATTACGTAAGGCGCCGCCTCCAGCAAACGTGGTGTCCAAACCCGGACACCCATCAACCACACGACCAAACCACAACCACATAAACGGGACGCATATGAGTAGGCGTCAAATGTGTTTCCGAGCCAGTGATGGAGGCTGCCATTGTAGTGCATGTCACTCGAAAACGAAATCAAGGAGGAGAAGAACCCCTCCTTCGATAGAAAGGGAATAAACAAGAGAACCAGTGGCAGAGCGAATGCCCACACATGCCTCCACGTCGCTCGACGTAAGAGAAACGGAAGCAGCAGAATCGAAACAATCTTCGCATGCACGCTGAGAGCTAAGGCAGCGAAGGCCCAGCCGGGTCGTTTGCTGAGGTCGAAATAGACGGCTCCAACGAGGCCAAGTAGCAGGAGCACGTCAAGATGCCCTTCTCCTGCAAAGGAGAGAAGCGTGATGGGATGCAACCCGTAGAGAAGGGCCCAGGAAAGCTTACGGCCAGACCGTTGCAAACACGCGAGGATCAAGACCAGTACGCCAAGATCAGCTAAGGTCATGATGGCCTTTATGCAGACTGGATGGCTGGACCATTTCGTGATTTGGCTAAAAAACAGAAGTGCCCCGGGCGGATAAATGGCGGTCATGTGCGGGTGATTTAGTTCGTGCCACGTGTCCGTACGAAGATGTGCCAATTTCGTGTCGTCCGGAGAGTGTGCGTAGGGGTTAAACCCTTCTTGCCACGCACGGCCCTCCCACACGTAGCGATGCACATCGTCGGAAGGAGCCATCGGAAAGATGGCGCAGCGTGCGAGCAGAGAAAGCAAGACAAGAACCATCGCTGAGCGACGCCGTGGTGCATACCGAATGAGTGGAATCAGCAGCAGCGTCATCCCGACATGGCAACTGCCTGCCCGCCATGCATCCGCACCTATGGATCCTTGCTGACCCAGTTGAAACGCACCCAACAGAAGCAGTGCGGCAGAGATGACCCACAGGAACTGCGTCAACCTACTGGCCTGATGACTGGGCGCAGAACGAGTCATGGTAGACCGTTTGCCGCAAGAGAATTGTGAAAGACGCAGGCCGAGGCGTCGCTACACACCAGGGATCGGGTCCGGTTCAGGTAGTTTGTCGACTGGTGCACGACGGCACTCCTGCAGGCTATGGACAATGGACAGGCAACCCACAGCAGTAAAGCCCGTCGCATAGAGTAACAAGAAGGGCCCAATGATATACGTCTTGGCGGAGAAGTAGTAGCTCAGTGAATAGAAACAATAAATACCGAGTGCAATTTCCAATAGAGCGACATAAGGCATCTTCACCTGATAGTGCATCTTTGCAGAATCGCCTTTCTTTGGTGTCCGAACAAAGGGCGAGTTTTTTCTGATCACGGCCTCCAGTACAGCACGACTATTGGAAATGGCGATACCGATGCCGATACAACTAAGCACAGGTAAAAAGCGGAGCTGTCGCCCTCCCTTGCCATACAAGACCACCTGCGACGTTGCATACAAGACCACCGGTGCCAGCGCGCTGAGGAGGATGAAGGTGAACAGAGAATAGGCCATCCACGGTGTGGTTGTGATGTGCGTAAAGACAAGTAACGGGAGAGCGAATAGAGCTAGCCACACCATGATGGGGTGGATGACGTAGTGGGTCATGTGGAAAATGGCCTGGATCTTTGCCATCGGCGGGAAGTGCGAACGCAGGATGCGGGGCAACAGCTTCATCGCCGTTTGTATCGAGCCCTTGGCCCAACGAAACTGTTGTGACTTAAACGCGTTGATGCTCTCCGGTAGTTCGGCTGGCACCACAAGATCCGGTAGGTAGAACGGAGTCCAGCCGGCCAACTGGGATCGGTACGAAAGGTCCATGTCCTCGGTCAGTGTGTCATGCTCCCACCCACCAGCCTCTTCGATGGCTTGTCGTCTCCACATCCCGGCCGTGCCGTTGAAGTTCATGAACAGGTTGTTCCAGGCTCGGGCGGATTGTTCGACCGCAAAATGTCCGTCGATACCCATGCTTTGTGCGCGCGTGATGATAGAATGATCGGAATTCAGATGGCCCCATCTCGCCTGCACCAGTCCTACATCGTCACGTATCACCAGGATAGGGACCGTGCGAAGCAAGAAATCTTTGGGTGGTACAAAGTCTGCATCGAAGATCGCAAACAACGTTGCGTCCGTGTGCTGCATGCCGACGTTCAGTGCGCCAGCCTTGAAGCCGGTGCGGTGAGGACGCCGTACGACGTCAATTAAGTGCCCCTTGGCTCGCAACTCGGATGCCGTCCTGTCGATCAGGGCGGACGTCTCATCGGTTGAATCGTCCAAGATTTGCACCGTGTGAAGTCCGGTGGGGTAGTTCATGGCTACGGCGGCACGGATCGCACGTTCTACCACATTGTACTCGTTATAGATCGGTATTTGCGTCACGACGTGCGGGAGACGATCATGTCCTCCTTCGTCTTCAAACTGTTGCATCATCCGTTTCGTTTCCGCTTCTGCCGTGCATCGTCGTCTTCCAAATAAGACCAGCATGTAGTACAGATTGAATCCGAAACACATCAGAGCCAACGCCGGTATGACGTATACGGTCAACATCAAGAATTCTGTGAATTGGTTCATAGGTATAACAGCCTCTTCCATTGCGGGCTGCATGAGTACCCGATCAAAAGGGCGGAATGACATAGGGAAAATGTGCTAAGATAGCCAGCCTTTTCGGTAGTCGGAAATCAGAGGGTCGTCCCGCCCCCAGCCCGATCCGAGTGCACTAGGCATAAATAATAAGTCGTTTTTCCTCAGGTTTCAGGTTGTAAGCCTATCCCTGATTTCCGGAATAGCCGGAATAGCCGGAACAACGACACGATCGGCGGCTTGGAGCTTGTCTGGCGGCGATCTCCCCCACACTATACGGCTGTCGTGGCACCGGTCGTTCCACGTAACACAGAAATCGAGGTGAGTTGTGGCAGCATCGGAGATCAGGACCAGGGCCTTGGGGATGGACGGAGAGCAACGCGTGTTTGCTGCCAATCAGGTGCAGGACGCTCTGACCCTGATTATCTTTGGCGGTACCGGCGACTTGACCCATCGCAAGTTAGTGCCCGCTCTCTATGCGTTAGAGGTGCAAGGTCTGTTGCCCGACAAATTCGCCATTGTCGCGGTGGGACGGAGGGAGTATGACGACGATTCCTTTCGCGAATGGATGGCGCCGTCGATTCGTGAGTTCAGTCGAGTCGACGTCGTCGACGAGGAATGGACGGGCTTCTTGCAAAAACTGTTCTATCATCGGGCCGACCTTGCGGACCGGGTGTCGTACCAAACGTTGGCAGACAGGTTGGCTCAATCTGAGTTCCCCGACAATCGTCTGTTCTATCTGTCAGTCGCTCCGTCTCTCTTTGAGCCGGTACTCTCGAATCTCCACGCGTCTTCCATGATTTCTGAGCCTCACGAAGCACCCTGGACTCGCGTGGTTATCGAAAAGCCCTTTGGCCATGATCTTCAATCAGCTCAAGCGCTCAACAAAGCAGTGGCTGGGTACCTGGACGAATCGCAAATCTATCGGATCGACCATTACCTTGGCAAAGAGACGGTACAGAACATTCTTTCTTTTCGCTTTGCCAACGCAATCTTTGAACCCATCTTCAACAATCGTTATGTGCATCACGTGCAGATCACCGCAGGCGAAACGGTGGGTATGGAAAAGGGCAGAGGCGGCTATTTCGACAAGACAGGTTCTTTGCGTGACATGGTGCAAAACCACATGTTGCAGCTCCTGTGCCTTGTGGCCATGGAACCGCCATCGAGTATGACAGCCCATGCGATTCGAAATGAGAAACTAAAAGTGCTGGAATCTGTGGCACCCTGGACGGACGCCACGATGTCTGAACGACTTGTACGGGGGCAGTATACCGAAACGATGATCGATGGTAAGCAGGTTGCTGGTTATCTACAGGAGGATCGGGTGGCGCCGAATTCCACGACAGAAACCTATGTGGCCATGCAACTGACCGTCAACAACTGGCGTTGGTCGGGTGTGCCGTTCGTCTTACGAACTGGAAAGAGATTGCCCCGCCGTGACACAGAGATCTGTGTGCAGTTTAAGCAGCCTCCCCACCGGCTATTTCAAATGGTTGAGTGTGAAGGTGATGTGTGCGATTTAACGGGTTCACAGCCCAATGTGCTGATCTTTCGACTGCAGCCAGACGAAGGCATCACGTTACACTTCTCGGCGAAACGCCCTGTGATGCAACTGGTGGTCGAGAGTGTTGAAATGAATTTTTCCTATTCGGAAGCATGGGAACGCTCCTTGCCCGATGCGTATGAACGGTTATTGCTCGACGTGATGCATGGTGATTCTACGTTGTTCACACGTGGTGACGAAGTCGAAGCTGCCTGGCGCCTCATGGATCCCCTTTTGTCTTTGAAGAAACAACCTGAACCCTATGAAGCAGGATCATGGGGTCCTAAGAAAGCGGACGAATTGATAGCGCGTATTGGCGCGAGTTGGCTGACAGCTGGATAATGTCCGGAGAAAGGTTTCCATGGATTGGAAACTTTTGTCCAATCCATGGACAAATCATTCCGCCCAATCAATCGACCTCCGACCACTTTCACTCTTAGTCCATCCTCTTATTCTGAAAAGTTGCCAAGTCTCAACGAAGAGTGAGGACGAAGTGTAAGCGACGAAGAGTGACGACGAAGTGTGGGGAATCCGCCCCCGATTCCCTTTTCAGACTTTTGCGTTGTCACCATCCGGTTGGGTCGTGTCCGTATCTTGCGTTTCGATCTGAGCCTCATCTGCCGGTTCGGCAGATGTCTTATCGATCACCGGATCCTCAACGACTGTGTCACCCTTCACGTTCTCTCCGGACGGCTCTTCCTGCTTCTTTCGACGTGAGCGGAGGGGGGACTTCTTGGGCGTCGATTTCTTCTGCTTGCCAAACGTGCCCATGGCTCGAAACTTGTCGTATCGCAATTGCATCCGTTCTTCGTCCGTGAACTTTTTTAGCTCTTGGAGTTCCTTGAGGATGTGCTCCTTCAGTGTGGCTGCCATGGTGTCATAATCAGTATGCGCGCCCCCCAATGGCTCAGGGATGATGTTGTCGGTGATCTTGGCTTTTTTGAGATCCTGTGCAGTGAGTTTCAGGGCCTCGGCAGCTTGATCGGCGTAGGCACGGTCTTTCCAGAGAATAGCAGCGCAACCCTCTGGAGTAATGACGGAATAGTAGGCGTTCTCAAGAACCAGGACACGATCACCAATGCCAATACCAAGTGCACCGCCACTCCCACCTTCGCCGGTGATGATCGCGATCATGGGGACGCGCAGATTAAACGATTCACGTAGGTTGACTGCAATGGCTTCCGCCACATGCCGTTCTTCCGATTCGATGCCGGGATAGGCACCCGGTGTATCAATCAGAGATACGATGGGAAGACCGAACTTGTGAGCCAGTTTCATGAGACGTAGGGCCTTGCGATAGCCTTCCGGGTACGGACAGCCAAAATTGTATTCCAGATTGCTCTTCGTGTCTCGCCCCTTCTGCGTGCCAATAAAGAGGATTTTTTCGCCATCCACCCGAGCGAGGCCTCCGATGATGGCACGGTCATCGCGGTAAATACGGTCACCATGTAGTTCGGTGAAGTCGTCACACATACGCGTGATATAATCCATGGCATAGGGGCGTAGAGGGTGTCGCGCGACTTGCACCTTCTCCCAGGCGGAAAGATTTCCGTAGACCTTCTTACGGGTCTCCGCGATCTTCTTTTCCATGCGCGCGACTTCTGAGGAGACGTCAATGTCCCGATCCTCACTCAATGTTTGCAGCTCCTTGAGTTTGACTTCCAACTCAAGGATGGGTTTTTCGAAAGGCAGCACAAAATGCGACATGGTTGGTGTTCCTGTGACTAGTCTGTGATTGTGACAGATGTGCCGATGGGCAGGATGGAATAGAGCTCCTCGATTTCTTCGTTGAGGAGGCGGATGCAACCGGCGCTGGCCTGGTGTCCGATGGTTTCGGGCTTCCAGGTGCCGTGAATGCCGTAGCCGCGAATATCGAGTGAGAGCCAGTGTGTGCCGAGTTCGTTTTCTGGATCACCGTAGGGCACCGACTTGCCGTCTGGACGCCACCAAGTCGGCTGCGGAATCCGATCGGTGATCTTGAAGTCGCCCACAGGTGTGCGGTTGTACTCACCGGTTCCGACTCGGTACCGCTTAAAAAACTTGTCGTTCAGATGGAGGTCGAGAAGGTTGTCTGATTTGTCGATTGAAAGGGAAAACGTGCCGGCGAAGATGCGAAGTCGGTCACCGATCCGAATCATGGATCCCCGGATGTTGTTACTCTCCTTCACGAGTTCAATGGTGGTTCCAAATTTCTTGGCCAGTTTGTCGAGACTGTCGCCAGATTGGACGGTGTATTCCGTCTTTTCCGGCATGGGGTGTGGGGTTGAGAGGAGTTGTATACCGACGATCCCTAGCTTGTTCATGACCATGCCACGAATTTCTGGGTCTGATGTGTCTTCGTACACCTTGTAAAATAGTTCTCTTGCTTCCTGCAGTGCCCCTTGCTGCTGCAACTCCGTCGCCTTGCGGAGTTGCGTGCCCACCGTGGATGCAGCTGCTGGTGTGGACTTTGCTTTGGGTCCGGATTTTACTTCTGCGGGACGTGTAGGTTTCGTGTTGTTGAGCGTCTCATTAGATTTTTGGCCGGCGACGGTGGAAGGTGTGGATGGCTCGGATTTCCTGGTAGACGGCTCGGATGGAATCGGAACTCCCTCCAAGGCCCCCTCTACAGTCAGCAATTCCGGCAGGTCGGATTCGTCGATCTGTGCGGCTTGCCGTTGGGCACAGCCCCGCCGTAGAACGATCGTAAGGACGACGAGAGCACACACCAGTAGAAGCAACACGGTGAAGCGCTTTCGAACATTCTTCGTTTCTCCTCGACGTACGTATAGGTCAGTCATACTAAAGCTTTCAAAATGAGACCCATCGAACGGTATCTATCCTCTATGGGCTTCGCAAGGCATTTCATGTACCTTAGCCTGCAACTCTCACATTTTTTCGTAGCGAAACTCCGAAGAGTGCCACCAGCACGGGGTGAATTGGCGGAACGCCGGTGAGATCGTGTAAACACACTGCGTCGTGGCGATTTGCCGATTCATCTTGTGCTGGCGGTGCTATACGGAGTTGCAGCAAAAAAAGTGTGAGAGTTGCGGGCTAGCCCGCAAACGGACGGTAAGTTGCACCAGGGACAAGCCGATGTACAGGAGCCTTGTGCTCGATCGGAGCTGTGTCAAGACCCAGCAGATGAAACAACAACGAGAGTTGGAGGTGAAGCGTGTGGAACTAGGGCCGCGACCGAGGTCTGTACTTCTATACCTGTTTTTCTGCGTCGTGGCTGGTGCTCTCTTGGCACCACAGGTCATGAAGGTCTTGTTATGGCTGGGACGTGGTTTTGAGCCGTTGCAACAATTTCGTGATCTGGAATTTGAGCGGGTGGCCACCCGCACGGTGTTGGTGGTGCTGGTGTTGACCTTGTGGCCCATGTTGAAATGTTGTGGTATGGCAAAACTGGATTCACTGGGTTTGCAGTGTTCGGAAGGGTGGGCCAGGTGTTGCCTGGCGTTTTTTGTGTTAGGTCTTGTGTCGTTAGGTTTGCTGTTTGGGATGGGCTGGGGGTGCGGAGCGTATAGGTTTACCGCATCGCCTGTAGGGTCGTGGCTATGGCAGTTGGTGGGAATCTTGATTGGGGCAGGGGTGGCTGCGTTGCTGGAGGAGATTGTCTTTCGGGGCTTGTTGTTTCGCTTGTTGCGGTGTCGTGGCAGGTTGTATTCGGCTGTGTTGTGGTCGAGTGTCTTGTTCAGTCTGGTCCATTTTATGAGGCCGGAGCCCATCGTAGGGGTAGCGCATCCACATTGGTACTCTGGGTTGACGTTGATGCCTTTCATGTTTCGGTGGGTTCACGCGACGTTTCACTACTTTCCGATGATGTTGACTCTGTTTCTGATGGGAATAACCTTGTGTCTCGTGGTTGAACGGTACCGGTCCTTGTGGGCTGCGATTGGGTTGCACGCCGGGTGGATCATGGCGATGCGTGGCTGTGACTTGTGGCTCACGCGGAATCCGCAAGTGCTGCCCTTCTGGTTTGGCGGCACGGAAGGAATGGCCAAAACGTATGTTGCACTTGTGTTTGCAGCGGTGATCTGTTTTTGGTTTTGCCAACTCGTAAGGCAACAGGTGCGTGCCGAATGACGTCTGTGGCCATGCGATTGCCAGGTTGGATTCAGGATGTCGCGGATTTGTTCTTCCCGCGAGCTTGTATCGGGTGTGGTGGACCCCCGGATGTCGGGTTCAAGTATCTGTGTTGGGAGTGTCTAGCCGGAACAGAATGGTTGCAATCGCCGATGTGTTCCCTGTGTGGTGAACCGGTGGCTGGGCGAGTCGACCGTGGCTATGAGTGCTACCTGTGCGGGTCGGGGAAGCGATATTTCGACCTGGCGCGATCAGCGTCACGATATGATGGTGTGGTGGCCGAAGCGATGCAAACGTTGAAATATTCCCGTGGCATCTGGATGGCAGACGATCTTGCGTCTTTCTTGCTGGCTTGTGTGGAGGCGCACTATGAAGTTGCGGAGTTCGACGGGCTTGTGCCTGTACCCCTCTATCCGACGCGTCAAAGAGCCAGAGGATTTAATCAGGCGGAGATCCTGGCGCAACGGCTGGGCCGCCTACTTGACAAGCCGGTGTTGCGAGGCGTATTGCTGCGAATAAGGCACACCCCGAGCCAAACGAATTTGACAGCCAGACAGAGGACCTCTAATGTGAGAGACGCTTTTACCACCCGGAAAAACCACCAGTTGCAAGACCGGAAGCTTTTGCTGTTGGACGATATAATGACAACCGGTGCCACTGTGAGTGAATGTGCGCGTATGTTGAAGAAAGGCGGGGCGACCCGAGTGGATGTGGTTACCGTAGCTAGAGGCTAGGCCGAAACCTAAGAAAGAAACATCGACGTTTTGCTCTGAAGGATCCGTGCCCGTTTTAAGGGCGGGGCTAACCTGATAAGAGTGCAGGCTAGTATGGCATGAGAAAATTTATCCCATTTTTTGGCAAGAAAAGTGTCCGCACGGCGAAAGTTAAGAAGCGGGACATGCCTGATGGTCTATGGGTGAAGTGTCCAACCTGTGGCGAGATCGTATTCAAACAGGAATTGGAAGCGAATGTCGGGGTTTGTCCGAAGTGTGACTATCACTTTCAGTTGGACCGGGAAGAGCGAATCAAGCTGCTGGCCGATGAGGGAAGCTTTGAGGAATGGGATACAGACTTCCACAGTGTGGATATCCTTGGCTTCAAGGGTGTGGACTCCTATGCGTCGAAGCTCAAGCAGAACATCAGCAAAACCGGTCACCAGGATGCTGTGTCATGCGGCAGAGCAACGATCGGACATCATACCGTGGGGCTGGGGGTCATGGACTTCAAGTTCTTGGGCGCGAGTATGGGGTCCGTGGTGGGTGAGAAAGTCACCCGCCTTATCGAGAACTGTACCGAACAACGTCTCCCCGTCATCTTATGTTGTGCATCCGGTGGTGCCCGCATGTATGAAGGACTGATGAGTTTGATGCAGATGGCGAAAACGAGTGCTGCGCTAGCCAGACATGCGGAGCAGGGACTCGTCTACATACCCGTGCTCACGCATCCGACGATGGCTGGCGTCATGGCGAGCTTTGCAACATTGGGTGATGTGATTCTGGCTGAGCCGGGTGCGCTCATTGGATTTGCCGGACCGCGTGTGATCAAGGAGACCACGCAGCAGGAGTTGCCTGAAGGATTTCAGCGGGCGGAGTTTTTGTCGAAGCACGGGCTCATTGATTGTGTGGTTTCGCGCAAGGATTTGAAAGACAAGCTGATTACACTTCTTGATTTCCTGCAGGTGTCCACACCGACATAGTCATCTTGTTTTCATGCAGAGCAAGGATCCCACGGTACGTCTCGAAGCGTTCTTAGATGATCTCTACCATCGTCGTGGACGAGGCATCGTTCCTGGTCTCGAAGCGATACAATCGTTATTGCAATTCCTTGGCAACCCGCAACAGGCTTTTCCTGCTATTCATGTGGCAGGGACGAATGGGAAAGGATCGGTCTGTGCGATGGTGGAGTCTGTTCTACGGGAGGCTGGTCTCAAGACGGGTCTGTATACCTCGCCGCACTTAGTACGGTTCAACGAACGCATTCGGGTTCAAGGGGAAGAGATCGACGACGCTGACCTGGATCGCTTGCTGCACAGACTGGACCTGCTCGCGGACGACGTGAGGAAGCAGGTTCGTTCTCCCACTTTCTTCGAGTTCACGACGGCACTTGC
Organism: Phascolosoma agassizii; assembly: GCA_035593235.1. Lineage (NCBI taxonomy): Eukaryota > Metazoa > Annelida > Sipuncula > Phascolosomatiformes > Phascolosomatidae > Phascolosoma > Phascolosoma agassizii. Next base: position 154,994 of record JAVJHY011804730.1, read on the forward strand.
TATGCAGTATTTCGCTGACCAAAAGGTGGATGTAGCGGTCGTCGAGACTGGCATGGGTGGTCGGTGGGATGCCACGAACATGCTCCGTTCGTTCGTGACTGTCGTGACATCGGTTGGCTTGGATCACACGGTGTATCTTGGGGATTCGGTGGAGAAAATTGCCTTGGAGAAATGCGGCATTGCCAAGCCTAACATACCGTTGGTGAGTGGGGTTACGGAGGATGCTGTGTGGGATGTGATCGAAGAGGAGGCGCAGCGAATTGGGGCGCCGGTTGTTCGTGTGCAGGACCAGATTTCGGTATGTCGCGGCCAGGTGACATGGGCTGGTCAGCGACTGCATGTCGCGTCGGAAAGTGAGAGCTACCCACCGTTCGATTTGCCATTGTTGGGTAGTCATCAAGTACATAACTGTGCGGTAGCGGTCGCCACACTAGAGGCCTTTGCCGTCCAGTCTGGGATGGAGCTTGACCGGACGTCAGTGACAGCAGGACTGAGCCAGGTGAACTGGCCGGGTCGATTACATGTGTTGTCGAACGATCCTGTTGTGGTGGTGGATGCCGCACACAACCCTGACGGTGCACGTGTCCTGACGCAATCAATGAAAGAACTGGCTCCGGAAAAGCCGATATCGTTGGTGGCAGGATTCTTGCAAGAAAAAGATGCCGTCGGGTTTCTCCAAGAAATGGTTCATACTGTGTCTCGCGTGTGGCTCGTTCCGATGCAGGTCGAACACAGTATGGACATGAAGCAGTTGGGGGATGTTGGTGCGAGAGCTGGCGTAGAACCGCATGTGTGTACGTTGCAAACTGGACTTGCTCAGGCGCGGGACTGGGCGGAGGAACATGCTGGTGTCGTGCTTGTGGCTGGTTCTGTCTACCTGGTGGGTGAGGTGCTGGGTCTTGGTCGTTGACGAGGCGATCAAAAACACTGGGTCATCGAACAAATATCAGATTTCCTGTGCTGCAAGGACGTTCATGAAAGTATTCCTACGTGAGAAGAAATGTCTCCAATGTAGACATGGGATCGCTGGTTTGGCGGCAATACACATGCAACCATGGATTAACCCCCCATGGTTGCACAAAATTTGTCAAAGAAGTGATGGACGCCTATTTTATTTGGTCATTATGTACATGATAGAATAGTTCGAGAAGTTAACCTGATGCTAGCCCTGTTTTTGCATGAGGGAATCCAAACTCATGCCTTCCGGTTCTTCTTTTTCATAAGGTAGCGAAGGAAACAATTTGCAGATGTCATGCAACGCTGGGGGTAACTTCTGTGCCTCTTTCTATAGAACAGTCAATTTGAACCACGGATAAACACCGATGGACACGGATTGTGTGTTGTTCGGAGGTGATATGTAGTTTCATTGACTGACGCTAGCCCGACGGGATACTGCCAGCCGTACCGTCCGGTTCGTGGTTCGTCTCACTCTCATCGAGTACCAGTTTTTCAAACCTCTGAACACTGTTGGGAAACGCCAAAGCAAGAGCGCGAAACCAATCAGAAGACACCTGCTCTGACGGCATCTTGGCATTAATGGGGGTCACACACGTGTAGAACACGCAATCGATGGGCTTCGCCGTAATATGTGTTTTGCTCCTCTCGTCGTGCAAGATGCAGTGACGGGAGGCATCCTTGTCGTCTTCCGGCCAGTTTGGCACCTTCCTGCTAAGAAACACGCATCCTTTGTTCAGCCACGGATTTTCTTCAAACAGCTGTGTGCGGGTGTGGAAGTAGTAGCCCCCATCGGGAATGGATATCGTGTCGTCACCGGGCGAGAGACTCTTCATGTGGAAGAGCAGAATGTCCCGCTTCCACCACCATCGACCAGTTGACTGCAGGTAAACGTCGAAGTATTTGTGGACAAACTTTCGGAAGGATAGGGCATTCTCAAATTGGTAATCTTCGCGAGTCAGTGCCCCGCGCTGGCATGCTCCGTATATTTGAATCACATTCTCAAGAATCGCGAACCCCCCATGACTGCAGCAGGCCGAACTACAAGCCATGCAGTCTGATTCTGTGACGCCGTCTTGGTGGTGTTCGGAGACGATCTCCTTCACCGCTTTGGGCAACTTCTCTAATCCGGATTCAGTCACTTATTCTCCTGTGGCATCGTTTTGTTGGACATTATCCGTTTTCATGTGTTTCTGTTTTGCGAGATAACCTCCCACCATTCCTACGGGAACAGCACCCGCAAATAATATGATATTGTACCAGAGAGGAAGTGAGCTACAGAAGAGGAAGCCAAGAAGAATACCTACGCCTCCAACAATCCCTCCATGGAGAATCTCAGCGTGTTTGGCAATTCGTCCAGCGACGAACCCGCCAAGCATGGTGAATCCGAAACCTATGAACAAGGCAGGTATTTCCACAACAGGACCTTGCAGACGTGCTGCAATTTCTTCTGGGGGGATACCCTTGACGGCCATACTGATGCCGAGGACCACGCCGTAGGCAATACCCACCACTAGTGATCCGCCGAGATCCGTCACGAACCCAAGAACGATCGCCTTTATTCTGATTCCAGTCTTCTTTGACATCAATGTTTCCTTTCATGTCCAACGTGATTGGCTGCGCGGACGGCGAGCTTGTGAGCCGTACGCACCAGCCGTTAGCTAGTTGAATGACTCATAGACTACCCAGTTGTGTCCATGGTCAATCACGTTAAAGTCCAGATCTTTAGTGTACTCATTGCCCGCCAAATACTCAGTCATCTCGGCTAGATTGAAAGTCCGTTGCGATACTTCAAGCGTCCAGAAACACCAGGGTAGCATGTTCCACACAAACGAGATGGTATTGGTTGAAATCATGCACGATGAGGGCGACTCTTGCACTATCTCCAGTGGCAGTTCCAACTCGGCATGGCCATCTAGTTGGATGATCTGCAAACCTCCGTCGTGGCTAGAAACCAACTCGAGGCACCTGCTTACTACGTTCTCACTGCCCATCAGCTTGCAGACCGACCTTTGTTTCAACTTCACGCGAATCAAATCGCCTACAGCCAAAAGCTCGGTCTGGAAAATATACGCAGGTATAGACAGAGTGACCATACAACCAGCAATAAGTATCCACTTTTTCATCTTTCCGAACGATCGACCTGAGCAGGCCGCAGCTTGCCTGCGGTATGCTTCCGGTTTTGGTTGGGCTTATCCGATGTCAATTCCAAGAGCAGATAGAACGATTCCTACTAGAAGTGCAAAAACAACAGCGCATGCAATGAGGATCGACCACTGGACGATGGCTGCGCTGATGCCGAGAAGTGCCGCCGTTGACCCGACGATTCTCTTTTCCTCACGAACTAGTGATATAACGCCCAAGCTTGTCGAAACCATAGAGAGGCAGATGATTCCTAAAGGAACGTGATCCGCCAAAGTCTTTTCCTCTGGCTCGCTTTCGTATTGTTCTCCTTTTGCTCTTGCCTCAACGACGTCCTTGATCTTCATGGCAAAGTCGACGACCGACTCTTCCGTTGATTTAGGCGGCGCCAACTGCTTAGCAATCCATGGAGAAGTAAACGCAAGAGTCAGTGAAACCAAGCCAAGGAACACGCCGATCATTCCAATTCTGTTTTTCATAATTCTTGTATAAATACCCAACGTCAGCCTGAGCAGCGCGGCTTGTCCGCGTCTGATCCAAGCTGGTGTTGTGCTCTCGTTGGTATGTTAGTCAACATGATCAAGGTGTTCCCTTCTTTCAAGCCACAGTTCAGGAATACCTTCCCGTCCCGTGAAGGACGCGACTATTCCCCCGACGATAGCGCAATTCGTGTCGCAATCTCCTCCTACTTCAACAGTGGAGACAAAAGCCTCCTCATAGTTGTCAAGACACCGACATGCATTCCAGATACAGAATGGCACTGTATCAGGCGAAATGACCAGGGAGCCATTCCCCACCTTTGCGGCCACGGTTCTTGGATTTGAATCGAATGAAAAGGCGAAGGCCTGTTCCAAGGTGTCTCGAGTTGCTCCTGTCGGTGTCAGTCGAAGAACAGCACTGCGGATCTCTTGCGAAGCTACGTCTCGCGTGTCTTTTCTGAGATCGGTAGCCACGGCCGCAGCGATGGCTACGGCGATAGCTCCGGCTTTTCCTTCCGGGTGGAAATGGGTGATCTGGGCGGAGGCTGCGGCCTGTCTTACAGCAGTATCTAAATCGCCAGAAAAATAGGCCCCCAGCGGAGCGACTCGCATGGCCCCTCCATTCCCCATAGATCCACCGGAGAATGCTTGAGCCGATACCTGGCGCCAATCTTCTCCAGCCCACAGAGCCTGAAGAATCATTCTCGCCATCTTGCCGTAACCTCGGTCGGGATTTCGCTGGTATCTCTCAGCCATAACGCTGGCCAAAAGATCCTGATCAATGCCTTGATTAGCGAGGAGCACCGCGTAGATGGCAATCGCCAGCTCTGTATCGTCCGTATACCACCAAGGTCCAGGAGGGAGTTGTCCGCTGAGAATTCGCGCCCGGGCGCTTGCATGACCGTAGGAGCAGGCTTCCCCCAAGGCGTCACCCACGGAAAGACCGTCTAAGGCAATTTGCGCATCCTCAATACGCTCTTCATGGGTTCTCATGGTTTACACCAGCACAACGTCCAGTCTGAGGGGCGCGAGCTTGTCTCGCGTACTCCAGCCTTTGGTTCACCGGTTTTCCGTTTTCAGATTCGATCTGTCAATGCTTCTGCACCGTCCATGCTTGGGTCGGGTCCGCGATTCGCCGGGGCCGTGTTTTCTTTTCGCGCAATTCGTGTGTTTCGTAGTTCAATCTTTCCGAGTCCCGTGTTCCTGTGCGATCCGCATCCTGCTGCTATGTCAGTCACACTTGCATGGCGAACGTTTCAAACACCGGAGGCAAAACCATAGCGATGAAGGAGCGGCAGGGTTGACCTCTCTGAGTGGTCTGTTTTGTTATGAGTGTGTTCACGACTAATCTGTTCATTCCAGTGTCCTACTACTGCTCACCAAATTAGTTCAATTCTTTATCAGGGTTAAAGTCCCCTTCATATTTAGAAATGAATTATCAGGTGTTGTAATATTGGTGAAAACTGTTTCTTTTTCAAAATCTTGTACATGGGTTACTGTGGTGTCAGATTTTTCCTTCCAATATACCATGAAGACATTAGGCCTTAATTCGGTTCTGGTTATTTCTACTGTTTCAGCTTTGCCAAGCGCGTCGCTGCCTAAAGGTCTGTAAGTCATTTGTGTTTCGGTTTCAAAATGTAATTCGAAGACGTATTCACCAAAGTCTACCTTGAACTTATTACCTATGATTTGAACATCTTGTGGTTCCATGATTCCGGATTCTTTAATATTTGAATTTTGATGTATTGAGCCGCAGCCCATCAAAAATCCAACAGTGGTTATTGTTAAGACCGTGACAATGTGTTTCATGATATATGCCTCTAATTAGTGATTATTTGCGTAATAGCCCGAATTCAAGTTTGAATGCACCAGTCCTGATGCGACTCAAGTCGTACGATCTTTTGCTTGCAATAACAGTCATCACACCTGCACGTCGAATTCTGTCAGCTTCATTCCATTCATCGTACTCAGCGACAAGCCTCATATCCAATGACGCATAACGTCACGCACATCCATCCGTAACCTCCGTGACACTTGCATGGTGAACGATCAAGCGAACGAGACGACGCGCTTCACGGCGTATCGTTCCGCTTTTTGGTTCTGCGTCTTCCGTTTCTGGTTTTTCCAGTCTCTCAGCTTGGTTCCACAGTGCGGACAGAAGTCGATCGTGATGCCTCCGCTGCCTGCCGATTCCGAAATGGCGATCACCCATTGCTCCGACTTGTTCCACCACTCGTATCGAATATCGTACGCGCAGTCGACACATGTGCTCCGAATATATCGCAACAGGGCGAGTACTCTTCAGGCACCCGCGAGGTGCCTTCAAGGCATCGCGTTCCGTCTGGATGTGTAGTCGTCATTCTCTTTCGCAGAACGCCGGTGGTGAGGGGCGCGGCGATTAGCCGCGTACCTCTCCACCACTTTGTTGGGTTTCCGTCATTTCGGGTTCACGGATCAGAAATTGGTGTGAGATCAGTTCGATGTTTGAGGATGCATTGAAACAGAGCATGTAGTGATGGAAGTGGTTCGGATTCAGTCCCCGCTTCTGGATTTCATTGGAGTCTACGATTTCATATGGGGAGTCGTACCTGAATTGTTCATTCTCAGGCAGAACGCCCCAATGAACGACTACACAGTCTGGGAATAGAATAGTATGCGGTACTTCCTGCCAGTTGTTGAAACGGAGGACCAGATCAGAACCGTCGAAGTTATATACTACGTCCTCGGCGTCAGCCGTGCTGAAGTGTTCGTTCAGTTCTATGATTCTGTCTGTCATCTTCAAAACCCAACGATCGCCAGCAGCGGCGACGAAGTCGTACGCTGCCTGGCCTTGTTGGCAGCTCTTCATTCAAATCGCTTCGGAACCAGCAATCTGGCGGCATGATAGATCGTCAGGATCTCAACAAGCTCGGGCTTCACTCGGTAGACGATTCGATAGTTTCCAAACAGGATTTCGCGAACTGCAGGATCATTGAGTTCGGGGACGATGCGGCCCAATTCCGGAAAATCCTGCAGACCATCCGCTGATTCGAGCACGTCGAGCGCGAACAACTGAGCATACTGGTGGGAATCCCTGCTAATGAACTCAGTGATAGACTCCAGATCGTCGGCGGCCTCCGGCGTCCACCTTACTTCAGCCATTTCGCCATTCGCTCCTTTACCTCCTGGTGCGAAATCGTCTGGCCGGAATCGGCTTGCTGCAATCCTTTTTCGATCTTGGAGAGAAACAAAAGGCGCTCCATTGCGTCTTCGAAAGTCGCATCTTCCGGAAGCCCTTTGACGGCTTCAATCAGCTTTTCTTTCGTCGTCATTGAGCAGAAACATACTCCATTCTGTCAAGTCAATCAACCCAGTGTTTTTCCTGCCAACGTTCAGGCGCACGAGAGGCCGCGCTAGCGGTATATCGTGCCGCCGGTTGTTGGAAATTCCGATTCATTTCTTGATCTTGTTAAAGACGATGTTAAATTTGTCATTGAATGAAACCTCACATGGCACAAATCGAAGTACGCGCTGCGCTCTATTATTGTTGCGCTTGTCGAACTGTGCCCCTTGTAGGTTTCTAGCACAATAGTATTAGACTGTTTGCTTTTAACCCTTTGAGGCACCTGTTGCTTCAAGGGGTTTTTTGTGTTCGGGAGTTGCTCCTCACGGCGGACTGTAAATCCGTTGCCCATCAAGAATAAGTGAGGCGGTTGGGCGAGTGGTTCAATTCCTCCAACTCCCACCACACAATGCGCCAGTGCCGGAGTGGTCAAACGGGCCGGTCTGCAAAACCGGTAGGCTCTGCCTTTCGTGGGTTCGAATCCCGCCTGGCGCTCCATTTTCCGACTTCCAACGTTCAGCACCACGGGACCGCGAACGTGTGAGCGGTATCGTGGGTGCTTTTGTTCGCCTCTTTACGTCTGATTATCATCGTGCCATGCGAGGGCGGCTGTCCGCACCCCTTCATCCATAAACTCCCGCAGTCCATGTATGGCCTGCTCACGCGGCACCATCCAATGGCAAGGATAGGCATCTCTCTGGCCGCTCGAGAGAAGAAACTCAAGTTGCTGTCCGGTTTCTGGAATACTGGGGTTGCGCGTACTGAAGCACTCTTCATCATGATTCTTGAGGTACATCAGCCACGCCTGGTTTCCGTTGGCCAGCATGCACATAGATTCGAGACCGCGTTCCACCCATACTTCGAGAAATTGCGTCTCATCATATTCATGAATTGCTGCCAAAAGTGCCGTTCCGGTTCCCGCGGGCCCATCAGAACCATTGATTGTTACGCTGTGTTGCACGATAGAATCTCTCGGCGAACGTCCGGGCCCACGGGGCGCCGTAAGGCGTACCGTGCGGCCAATTGTTCTGCGCTATTTCTTCTTCCGAACGGTTTCTTCTAGTTTCTTGATTGAGTTCACCAAAGGGTCAGTCTCAAGTACTGACGCGTTATACTGATTGATGTCTAGCCAAGTCGTCTCTTCCACCTGTTGGTCAGAATACGTGTATTTTGCAATAATGCTGAATCGATCTTGAGGATACTTCTTTTCGTCTTCGCCACGGTAACTCCCACCAAAGCCGAGGAAAAATAGTACCGGGCTATTCGGCGGGAATGAAGTCATCGTCTGCGTGAACAAGTACGAACTCCGAATCTGATTCATGCCATCCAGATGCTCGAGCTTCGAAAACTCCGACCCAAATCGGAGTTGTAAGTCATGCGCTGGAGTACGCCCTGTATTCTCGATCTTGAGCAGCAGGGAGATGTCGTTAGGAGGCTTAACGATGGATACTGTAACGTAGGGACGAGTCAGCGAGTCCACTTGATGTTTCATCAAGCCAACAGAGCGCTCCGACGCGCGTGTCATCCGGAATGTGAGATACGCATATACGCCGGTAATGATCACCAGGATGCCGGTCAGCCACACCATTCTCTATTCGATCCTCCTTTCATTCAGAACGATAAGCATGAGGCGCGGCCTTTAGGACGTCGCCTCAATGCTCTCGTTATGGGCCTAGTCCTCTTTCTTCGGG
>JAVJHY011804731.1:0-36743 GCA_035593235.1 Phascolosoma agassizii
AACGACCCACCGTTGCTCGAACTCCACGCTAATGCCAAGCCCGTCAGCGCACCGTCTTCGGGATCACTCCCGGTCCCGGCGAACGGGACCGTGGCCCCGAGCGCGAACGTGGCGCCATCCGCGGGGGCTGTGATTGTCGCGGTCGGCGGCACGTTTGCCGGCGTGTTGATCTGCACCGTGATGGACGCCGTGTCCGCGGCGCCTTGGCTATCGGTGGCGACCAGGCGAATCGTATGCGTCCCTAGCGCCAGCGTGCTTGTGGGCAGCGACGTGCCCGTCCCCAACGACCCACCGTTGCTCGAACTCCACGCTAATGCCAAGCCCGTCAGCGCACCGTCTTCGGGATCACTCCCGGTCCCAGCGAACGGAACCGTGGCCCCGAGCGCGAACGTGGCGCCATCCGCCGGCGCTGTGATGGTCGCGACGGGGGCGTCGTTCACCGAGATGTTCACGGTGGCCGTGCCACGCAGCCCCTGAGTGTCGGTGGCGGTCAGCGTCACAGTGTGGCTTCCCGGCGACAGCGTGGACAGCGAAAAGCTGGTCCCCGTCCCCAAAGCGCCGCCATTGCTGGTGGTCCACACCAGGGCCAAACCTGTCAACGCTCCATCTTCCGGGTCCGTCCCCGTCCCTGCGAAAGAGACCACGCCCCCGCGACGGAAACTCTGCCCTGCGGTGGGCTGGGTGATCGCCACTACAGGAGCACTGTTGGCCAGCAGGAGCCTCACAGCCACCGTTCTAGGGCTGTTGGTCACACCCGCAGCATTCGAGCCCACAAACACAACCGCGTTGTATGTGCCGGATGCGAGCGGCCCGCCTGACGGTGTGATGTCCGTAGTGAGGGCGAGTGTGCTCGGAGTTAACGGGAAGCTCAGCGATCCCGAGAGCCATCCCGTCCGCTGACCGGACCTGTACCGGATCGAATCGACGGACAACCCGTCGAGCAGCGATCCTCCCGCGTTTGTAACCACCACGTTTTCGGCAGGCGGGTTGGGCTGCCCGCCGGCCGCGGTAAAGGTTACGGAGGATCGACTCAGCGCCATCACGGGCGACGCGGTCACAATCAAATCCACAGGGATCTGCAGCGGCGCGTTGGCCGAGTTGATTGCGTTCACGTTTACCACCCCGGTGTATGTCCCGGGAGCCAAACCAGCGGGATCAATCGAGATCGTTGCCGTCGCCGGAGCGACCGTGCGTGAAAGGGAGGTCTTGATCCACCCCCCGCTCCCCCCGGTGTAGGTCGCAGTCAATCGGAGGCCGCCCAGTGCGCCTACTCCACCATTCGTCACAGCAACCGGTTGACCTGACGGAGCTGGCCCACCTTGCACCGCGGTGAACGAGAGCGTTGTCGGGTTGAGCGCAATGATCGGCAGCGGAGCTGTGACATTGAGCGTCACCGTCACCGTGCGCGGGCTGTTGGCCGCATCTGGCGAGATCACATCGAGGCTGGCTGTGTATGTGCCCTGGACCAGTGAGCCCACCACTGCGCTCAGTGACAACAGCGCAGGCGCCGTGGTCGTACTCAACGTTGCCGTTAGCCAGCCGGCGGGCTGACCCGTGCCATAAACCACAGTCGATGTGGACAGCGACCCCACCGTCCCGGTCCCGCTATTGGTCAGGTTTATCCTCTGTTGTTGAGGATTCGAACCTGCCTCATTTGCCGCGAACGTGATGTTTTCGGAGTTGAGCGCGAGCGTTGGCGGCGCACCTAGAACCTGAAGTGTGACGGCAATCGCTTGGCCCGCCGCGCCCGTCGACGTGATGTCGAGAATCGCCGTGTAAGTGCCTACCGGGAGACTACGGGCATCCGCCGAGAGTAACAGAGAGGCGGGCGTACTCGTGCTGGAGAGCGCTGCGCGCAGCCACCCCGCCGTTTGCCCGGGAGTGTAGGTGACGGAGGCGGCCAACCCCGACATTCCTTCTGTGCCCGGCGAAGTAATCTCGACCGTCTCGGGTCCCGCTACGCCTCCGGGCGCCGCTGTAAAGCTGACCGTTTGCCTGTCTAGGACTACAGAGCCAGCTGAGCGGACGGTGATCTGTGCCGTTCCTGTCCCCCCACCCGAGCGGGCGCTGATAGTGGCCGTTCCCACCGACAGCCCAACGATTTCGCCTCCTTGGTCAACGGAAACGACGGTGGCATCGCTGGATGACCAGGATACCGCGGCTCCGGTCGTGGCCCCCCCGTTCGAGAAAACGGCCGCTACGAGCCGGGTTCTTTCTCCGAGGTCGATGGTGATCGCCAAGGGTGCGATGGAGACGGTGGACGCCTCAGGCGTGACAACCTGGACGGAATCACATGCCAACAGGAGCATCGCGAAGGCAGCGAATCCCCCTCCAGCACGCAGTAGGCGCTGGCGTGCAGCTGTAGAACTCCCGCCGCTTGAGCGGAAGCCTAGGGGGCCGTTTGAAGACACTCCCCTTTCGAATACCCGCCGCAATACGGCGGTAATTGGATTCAGACCCGACACTTTAGAACGCCAACACGTAGGGCAAACCTGAGTCGGGGGGCTCAGGCCAGCAGGAATGGAGGGGTGGCCCAAAGTAGAGCACGCTGAGGGACCTCCACAACCCTACCAAGAGTGCCGCCTGAAGGTCCCCATGCGGGCCTCGGAATCAGGAGGAAGGCACTCTACGTAGCGTAGAAGCTACCGTCTCGAGGACATCAGGGCCTCGATTTCCGCCGCTGTATAGGGGAGTCCAGCACTCAGCACTTCGTGACCGGCCGCCGTGATGACAATCATGTCCTCGAGGTAGAAGGCGTCACCGCCGACCTCGAACCCGGGTTCGTAAGCGAGAACAGAACCGATCGCGAAGCGGGGGCCCGCGTCTTCCCCGCTTTCTACGCCGACCCCATGGATGTGCCACACGCCGCGCCCACCAGCCACAATCGCGGTGGCAGCGTCGCGTCCCATGGCGGTCTCCAGCCCAGTACTGGCTGCTTCGACAGCGGCCGTGCTTGCGTCGCGCACCGAGTCCAGGCTCACTCCCGGTGCCATCACATCGAGCCCGGCCCGGTAGCCGAGAATCAGAAGATCCCACGCCTCTCGCTGTCCTGCCGAGAAGCTCCCGGACACGGGTAACGTCCGTCCTACGTCAGCCCCGTAGAATCCCCCCGCGCAGCCGATATCAACACGCACCAACTCATCCGCAAGCATCTGGCGATTGAGCTGTTCATAGCGGAAGAACGCCGATACCAGCCCAGCGATGCGAGCGTTGGGGCCGGACATGACCCACGGCCAGAACGACGGTCCCTGCCCTCCTTGGGCGAGGCACGTTTCGACGACGGTGGATTCCGCTTCACGCTGCTTGAGCCCGGGGCGGACGTGACGCGCCACGGCCCGCAACGCAGAGGCGGTCAGCTCAGCGTTCGCACGGAGCACCTCGACTTCAGCAGGCGACTTTTGCCAGCGTAACGCTAGAATCGCGCCGTTCGCACCGACCACGCTGGCTCCTGGGAACCGCAGCTCCAAGGCCGCCTGCCAGAGTCCAAAGGAACCGCTAACCGCAGAGAAACCATCGGGGACCCCACTCGCCTCAGGACGTCGTGGCTCATCAACGTAGAGGGTACTGACTCCCTCCCCTATGCGCCCCTCGACCCACCCCGCAAACGTGTCCCACGCAAGGACCGCATCCACGCCAAGCTCACTTGCCGTCGCAGCCCCGGGCTCAGGCACGACACCTTCCACAGGAAACCCGAAGGACCTTGGGGCGGGTGGCACAAACAGTCGTGCCTCACCCCGCGGACCATCCAAGGCCAAAATCGCTCCAGGCAGATCCGACAGGCCCGTGAAGTAGAAGAAGGACGGGTCCTGGACAAAGCCCCACTGCTCCATCTCCTTCGGGGCTCCGCGCGCATGCAAAAGGAGGATCCCGTTGGGGAGGGCCGACAGGATGCTCTCTCGACGCGTCCCATACTCGATCGGGTCAATCTCGGGGGCGGTTTGGATCCCCGTCGATACCGTATTGTTGGCGGGCCCCGCATCGGAGGCGGGGGTTGAACAGGCCGCGACCAGGAGGAGCAGTGCGACGGCAACAATTGCGAAGCCAGTTCGTTTTCTCATGGATACGAGAATACGCTATCGGCGCCGAAGCCGCCCTCTTCAGTTCCGTTGACCTACGCCGGACAGTAAAGTACCTGACGCCCCAGAGGTTGCCCCCCACGGAAAGAGCGATGAGAGTCACTGTCCACACACCGACCCCGAACTTGGCTGAGAGCGTCGAGTTCTACGACAAACTCGGATTTACCCGTGCAGCCAACGAAAACACCGACGCCGAGCAATCCGTCATTCTTACGTGCGGCGCGATCGAGGTAGAGGTCAACCCGGACCGATTCGCGCGAGCCGGGCTCAGGCTAACGAAGGCGAGCTGGGATACGGAGGTCGCTCAGCTCCAGAAGACGACGACCGTCGTACCCCTAGAAGACGGTCATCTCGTCGTCGATCCGAGCGGTGTGTGGGTTTATCTGACGGAGGGCGATGAGGGGACCGCCAGCGATCCCAACACCTCCGACGAGAAGTGTCTGCTCGGCAACTTTGCAGGCGTGAGCCTAGAAACGTCGAGCCTCCAGTCGTCGGTCGACTTTTGGGGCGTTCTGGGCTTTGCCACCGAACTCGGTGAGGAAGGGGTCGGCGATCAGGGTTGGGTCGCCGGAAAGAGCGACTCCGATTTCATGATTTGCTGGATGAAACCGAACTCCTGCCCTCACCTCTTTTTTAATCCGTCCCTCACCTTTTTCAATTCGGGCAAGAACCTTGAAGTGATCAAGGGGATCAAGGAGACCGGCATCGAGATCACCGAGGAAATCACCGTCTTCAGCGATACAGGTGCCGTGGACAACGTGATCGTCCGTGACCCGGGCGGTTACGGCTTCTTCGTGTTCAACGACTAGTTCGCGCGCGCGGTGCTCTGCAGGGAGGGCGAAACATGGCTGGTGGCCTCGCGCGCGTTCGCGTCGAGCCCAGGGGGGCCCTGCGCGTGGGCCGTACCGTTGACCGCCGACGCCCATGCGAGCGGGATCGCCTCGAATTCCGCGATCAGATGGTGCGGGTCGGTCGCGATGGACCACCAGCGGGCCAGATCTCCCTCTGAAGCGGGGGGCGCCTCCTTCGTCGCACCGGATTCGACCGAAGCGACCTCCGCACTAATAGCCTCACGGGCCCGGTCCCACGGCTTTAGCCAGTGACGTTCAAGCCGCTCGTTGGCCTTAGCCACTCCAGGCGGAGCGCACCGACGCGCCCATTCCAAGAACAGCGTGCGAGCCTGCGTCAGGGGCAGTCCGCCCTCGACAACAACGTGCGTGGGGATGGAAGCGAGTAGTGGCTTCCCTCGCTCGACGGACGCCGCACAAAGCGCCGAGGCCATCTCCACTTGGTGGGCGTGGTCCTGTTCCGCGGACCTGCGCGTGGCACCGACCACTTCGACAGAAGGCGTTAGCGGGTGATTCGTGCGGAGCACCAGCAGGCTCACGTCCTCACCGTGGATCGGAAACAGTCCCAGAATGCGCAGCGTCGGACCGAAGGGGTCGAACGTACCCCATTGAATAATAGGTTGAAGCGTGGCGCCGAAGAGTTCGCCGAAGAAAAATTCGCCGGTAAGTGGCTTTGGGAAAAGACCCTGGATTTTCGGATAGCGCGCGGACACCGCTTCCAACAGCGTCGCTCCGCGGTGGGGTTCAACCACAATGGGTGCCGCGGCGGGCGGGACTGCTTCGACGACATCGGGGACAGGTGGAGGTGTCGGTTCCGCCGGCGGAGTATGATGGGTCGTCTGTGCAGAAACCGGTGGGGCAGCTTCGGCGACCTTGGGTTCGACAGCTGTATCCGGTACCGCAGGCTCTTGGTCGACCCGCCACGCCTTCAACACCCGCGGCATGACCTTCGGCACGCGTTCTTTGGATTCCAGCGCCAGTAGACTCGGCATGATGATGCCGGCGAATTCCTCCAGCGTCCAACTCCGCTTCACTCGGACCGGATCCTCCGAGTCGACGGGGGCGGGAAAGTGGCGCTCAGCGTCCGTGACGAGCATCGGAGCAGGTCCTTCTCTGCATCCGGCCAATCCCGAGGCGAGGATCGCGAATAGCTCGTCTCCCCCGCCGCCCGGTCGCTCCTCCAACCAAGAGATTAGGAAGTCGACTAGCGGATAAGAAAGGAATCCGGCCTGGCACTGCATCGCGACTTCGATGACACCGTTGCTGAACTCGTCTTTGTGCTCCCACAACATCGTGTTCACCCGCTCGTCACCCAACAAGAGGAGCCCCCCCAGGAGCCCGCCGGGAGAGAGTGAGCTGCCGCCTCCAAGCATCCCGCCCATGACGACTTTGGGAGCCGTCATGAGGTCGCCGCCTAGTGGCGGATAGAGCACGGAAAATCCGAAGGCCGCGGTCGAGGCCACAGTGGGATCAGGATCCATATCCAGGAACGGAAGCAACGCCGTCGCTGACGTCGTCCGATCGGAGATCATGTCCTGCAATTCGGAACACAGTGCGACACGCTCAGCGGCCGGGATCCGGCTTACGAACAGCTCATACAGCCCCTTAAGGCCGGCAATCATGATTTCGTTGTTGGTTTGTCCGTAGGAGGTAGCAGCGAGTCGGACCAGCTTGGTGAGGCTTGGGTCGCTGAGTTTCTTCGCCCGACTCGGAATCTTCAGAAACGGCCAAATATCGTCTGATTGTTCGACGTTGCGCGGCTTGAAACGGTCAAGGATGCCCATTCTTCCCTACTTCCTTCCTAGCGCTGGTCGTGCGGTCCGCGAATCGAGGGTGGCTACCACTACATCAGTTTACACGCACAACTCTAAGGTACACCAGCGTTCTTGGCACGTTTGTTTCTCTACTGACGCTTCTTGTCTACTTCTTTCGGCGTTTTGGCCTCTGGCCCCGCCGGTTCACGCGGTCAGGAGACGATCACCACATGCTCGAAATGCTCGTGAAAACGGTTCCCCAAGATGGGATGAGCCATTCGGTTCCCGAAGACTGGCGCGCTGACCTGATCGATATTGCCGCGGCGTTAGCCGAGGGCGACTACGCTCTCCAGAGCCTCGGCGACCCAGTACAAGAGGTAGACGAGGCGACCGCCCGTCAGATCGGCGAGGCAATCGAAAGCTATGGCGCTACGCTCGCGCCGCTGCCGGACGAGGTTTGGCAGTACGCCGAGGCCATGTGGCGAATTGGAGACGAGTACGACGTCATGGTCGACCTCTGGACGGAAGAGGACGGCCGAAGTGACCTCGTACTCACCGTATCGGTTACCGGCGAGGACTCAAACATCGAGATCGACGTCAAGCTCGTGTCCGTGCCCTGACATCGGTCCGAGCTAGCTCTCAGCGCCGTCCATCACGCTTAGCGACTCCACACGAATCGGCAGCTCACGAACTCTGACTCCGGTCAGCTTGAATAGCGCGTTCGCAACCGCCGGACCAACCGGCGGAGTGCCCGGCTCTCCGATCCCGCCCGGTGCTTCGCCAGTATCGAGTAGGTGCACGTCGATTTGTGGCATCTCGGGCATCCGCAGGACCGGATAATCGTTGAAGTTGCCCTGCACCACCCTGCCGTCCTCCAGCGTGATCTCGCCGTACAGCGTTGCCGAGAGCCCGTACACGATTGCGCTCTCCATCTGCGCTTCGATCGTATCCGGATTCACATAGAGGCCGCAGTCCAACGCACACGTCACACGGTGGACGCGCACCTTGCCAGCCTCGATTCCAACCTCGGCGACCTGAGCTACAAACGTCCCGAAGGACTCGGCGATTGCGATACCGCGGGCCCGACCCTCGGGAGCGGGTGTCCCCCACCCGGACTCCTGGGCGACCCGGTCCATGACCCTGAGGTGTCGCGGGTGCTCTTGTAGCAGCGCGCGCCGATACTCGTACGGATCCTGCCCCGCCGCGTTGGCCAACTCGTCAATGAACGACTCGGTGATGAATGCGTTTTGCGAACTCCCCACCGAACGCCACCACCCGACGGGCACGCCGACGTCGGCCTGCCGAAGTGAAACGTGGATGTTGGGAATATGGTACGGCAGATTGGCCGCGCCCTCGACCGAACTGAAGTCGATGCCGTCGTCAGGCTGACGTCCCATAAAACGTGTGATGATGGACGGCGCAACGATCCGGTGCTTCCAAGCGACGGGCATGCCATCCGCCCCCAATCCAGCTTCGAACTTGTTGAATGTTGCAGGTCGGTAAAAGTCGATGCGCGTGGTCTCTTCGCGCGTCCACGTGACTTGGACGGGACGGCTCATGTGCTTCGAACAGTCAACCGCATCGATGACAAAGTCGTTCTCGGCTCGGCGTCCGAAGCCACCCCCCAGGAGCGTGACGTGCGACGTGACACTCTCGATCGGGAGTCCCGTGATGTCGGCGGCCACCTGCCGTGCTTGTTGCGGCGACTGAGTTGGCGACCAGAGCTCGCACGAATCGGCCCGCACATCGGCGGTGGCGTTCATCGGCTCCATGCAGGCGTGCGCTAGATAGGGCACAGCATAGTCGGCGCGGACGGTTGTCTCGGCCGTGGTCAGCGCAGCGTCTACGTCGCCTTCTTCTCGTGCGACGGGCGCATCCGGTTCGTCGGCGAACGCCTTCATCTGCGCTTTTAGCTCGGCGCTGTTTGCCGAAAAGTCGCGGTCCCATTGAATTTCGAGCGCTCGGGCGCCCTGGAAGGCGGCCCAGGTCGATTGCGCCACTACGGCCACGCCCTGGGTGACTTGGAAGACATCGACAACTCCTTCTACGGCCCGCGCGGCCGTGTCGGTGACGCTGCCGACTGTCCCCCCGAAGTAGGGACAGTGGACCACCGTCCCATACAACATGCCCTCGACACGGACGTCGATTCCGAACGTGCCGCTTCCGTCGATCTTGGGTCCGAGGTCTAGGCGGTGTGCCGGTGTGCGTAGCAGCGTGAACTCGCTTTGCGACTTGAGCGTGGGCGCCTCGGGCACGGGGAGCGCTGCCGCCTTCGTGGCGAGTTCGCCGTACCCGATCGAGCGACCCGATGCCTCGTGATGCACCTGACTCGCGCGTGTCGTGAGGGAGCTTATGTCGACGCTCCATTCGTTCGCTGCGGCCTGAACGAGCATGGATCGAGCGGAGGCTCCGACGGTCCTTAACGCTTCCATCTGCGTGCGGATCGCTGAGCTGCCTCCGGTGGACTGACGTCCGTACTTCGTATCGGCGTCGGCGTGCAACGATTCGACCCTCGACCAATCGGCATCAAGTTCTTCGGCGATCAGCATGGGGATCGACGTGAGCACGCCCTGCCCCATCTCCGAGTTGCCGACGTGGATGATCACACGCCCGTCGGTTTCGATTCCAACGAAGGCGCTGGGTTGAAACGCTGCGTCCGCCATTTCCCAGCGGCGGCCCGCGGCCGGGAGCTTCATCCCCAACATCAGGCCCGTGCCCGCAACGCCCGTGACCGCCATGAAAGCACGTCGCGACATCTTCGTGATGCCGTGCTCGAGCGCCGTATCGCTCTGAACGTCCGGGACGGTGGTGTGATCGGACATGACTTAACCCTCCTGGGCCGCGCGATGAATCGCTCGGCGGATGCGGTTGTAGGTGCCGCAGCGGCAGATGTTGCGCTCCATGGCCTCGTCGATGTCGGCGTCCGTTGGGGTCGGGTTTTCGGCCAATAGGGCCGCCGCGGCCATCAACTGTCCCGACTGGCAGTAGCCACACTGAGGGACCTGCTCCGCGATCCAGGCCTTTTGCAGCGCGTGGGTTCGGTCTGGAGACAGCGCCTCGATTGTGGTCACCTCGCGTTCGGCCAGTCGGCTGATTGCGAGCCTGCAGGAACGCACGGGTGATCCATCGATGTGAACTGTACACGCCCCGCACTGCGAAATCCCGCAGCCGAACTTGGTCCCCGTCATGTCCAGCGCATCGCGTAGGACCCAGAGCAAAGGGGTATCGGGGGCGACGTCGACGGTGCGGTTGGCACCGTTGACCTTGAGGGTGAACTCAGCCACGGCTGCGCTCTCCGGTTGAGGATGGGACGTAGGCTTGAAGGTAAACGCCCCAGGGGTTGTGCGCTTCTCTTCGTTTAACGTCAAATGCCCGAAAAGCGTCGTTTGTTGTGTCGGGCCCACGAATGGTGGACGGGGTTTGTGACGTTTTCGGGGGCTCGATCGTCTCTAATAGAGATTCAACGATTCAGGCTATTGGAGTGGGGAGGTTGGGACTTGGGATGGGACGGGTACGCCGAGTGCACGCGTAGTTGTTGGGCCCCCGACGTTTCTGGTGCTGGCGCTGGGGCTCTTGTGGCTCAGTCTGGGCGGCTAAAACTCGAGGCTTGCTGCGGGCCCTCAGCCCATCGGATGCACGTTCGCCCGTAGCAGAAGCCACCTACCCTCTTCTCGGGTCCACACCTCAGCGATAGCGGCGCGCGAGTTTGTGCGTTCCCCGTTCGGGCCGAGGTAGTGCTCTTCTACGATGCGCCGCGTGAAGGCAAGATCACCGACCACGTCGATCTGGAGCATCTCAAGTGAACGGTCGGCTACGCGCCACCCGCTTTCGAGCCACTCGCGAATGCCCGCAACCCAGGGACCCTTCGGGCTGAGTATGGTTTGACCCACCGTCCAGCGACTGAAGTCGTCAGCGAGTTGATCCGCGTATGCGTCGGCCCCGCTGCCGCCCAGCGCCGTCGATTCGGAGAGGACTTCGATGGCGATAATTACGTCATCCTGGTCAGAGGTCCAGGACTGTTGGGCCAACAAAGGAGTGGTCGCGGCGCTTGACGTGAAGACCAGCAAAGACACGGCAATTCGGAAGAACATGTTGCAGACTCTCCGGCGTGGGGCCTGGTAGACATAGCGTCGTCTGTGATACGTCACGAGATCGTTCGGGATACAGCCGCACGGCACGTCGTGCGCTAACTCACCACCCGCCGCCCGATCTCGACCGCCTGAATCCCTAACTCGCGCAACAGCTCGTTAAACGCGTCCACCCCAGGCCCGAGAATCCACTCGACGCTGCCCTCGTATTCGCCCCATTCTTCACTCAACTCCATGAACTGATCCGTCATGCCTTTGGTGGGTGTCCCCGGTGTTCCGTCGACGGCGCTGTGCAGGTAGATGAAGAATTGGTTGAGTCGGGTAGTGAACACCGTCGGGTCTTGGCCTGTTGTCCATTGCCGCTGCACGAGCATCGAATCGACCGCCTGCACGCTGTCCGTGAGCATCGCCCCGGCTTCCTTAATGCGCTCCCACTGCGCGTGGTCTTTGGTACGAACGACTGCGGCTTCGACCTGTTCGGTCACAGAACCCATCGTCGTGACCCCGAAGTGAAGCCGTTCGAGTTCGGCGCGAACCTGAGCGATGAGCGTCTCGCGGGCTTGGTGGTCGCGGTCTGCGATCTCTGACGCGAGCTGCGGAATATCCATGACGCCAAATGCGCTCTGCAGCGGCTCTGCGTCGCCCACGGTAAGCCGGACGGAGTACTGTCCAGGCGGCACGATCGAGCCGCGCAGCGAACCGAAGACGAACAGGCCCTCGACGCCCGGCACCGACTCCCGCCGCAGATTCCAGACCGCGCGATTCATTCCAGACTTCGCTTCGAGACGACCCGGGGCGTTGGGTCCATCGCCGGGCTGTGTGGTAAGGGTGCGCAACACCGTGCCGTCGGCGTCAACGAACTCCAGACGCACCTCAGGCGAGCTCTCACCTTCATCCGCAGCCAGCGCGCCTTCTCCCAATCGGAAATGAACGACGGCACCGGACGCGGGGTTGCGGCCCACCGCTCCACCACCGCCACCGCCGAATCCACCACCACTGCCCTGCCGGTACGCGTCGCGAGGCTCAAACAGCCATGCGTCTGCCCCCGCGATCGCGTCACTATATGCGTGTAGCTGACGGAGCGGACTCAGGTCGTCCAGGATCCAGAACGCCCGTCCTTGAGTGGCTGCGACCAAATCCCCCTGATGGACTTTGAGGTCGGTGACCGGCGTGATCGGCAGGTTGAGTTGGAGTGGCTGCCAGTCGTCGCCGTCGTTGAAGCTGACAAACATTCCCAACTCGGTCCCGGCGTAAAGCAGGCCGCGACGTTCGGTGTCTTCCCGGACGACGCGCACCCAGTGCTCGTCGGGTAGGCCGGAGGTGATGGGCTCCCAGGACTCGCCAAAGTCGGAAGTCTTGAAGGCCATCGGGGTGAAGTTGTTGAACTTGTACGCGGTCACGGCCACATAGGCAGCGCCAGAGACGTGGGGCGAGGCTTCGACGGCATTCACACCGTACTCATCCGTGAGTCCCGGAGGCGTGACATTGGCCCAGCTGCTCCCGCCGTCGCGCGTAACGTGAACAAGGCCGTCGTCGGAGCCTGCCCAGACAACCTCTTCGTCTGCAGGAGACGGAGCGATCGAGAACACCGTGCCGTAGATCTCGCCGCCGGCGCCTTCATTGGTGATGGGGCCGCCGCCGGGGCCTTGGTAGCGTGGGTCGTCCTTGGTGAGGTCGGGACTGAATTCTTCCCACGAGTTGCCACGGTCTGCGGAGCGCAGGATGTGGTTCGAGCCGTGGTACAACACGTTGCCGTCGAACGGGGACACGACGATCGGCGCGTTCCAGTTGAAGCGGTACTTCATGTTGCGTGGCTCGACCGAGGCGGGCATGCCGGGGCGTATCTGAACGTTCCTACTCAGACCCGTCGCCTCGTCGCGCTCAGAGATCTGACCTAGATAGCAGCCGCCGTACTGGTAGCGTGGGTTATCGGGATCGAAGGCGAGGTAGGCGCTTTCGCACCCGGCGGAAGGTCGGAAGTCGGCCGGCCCGATGCTTCCGTCCAAGTCTCGGCTCTTGATCGCCACGCTCGAGTTGTCCTGCTGGCCGCCGTACACCCAGTAAGGGTACTGGTTGTCGGCGTTGACGCGGTAGAACTGTGCGGTGGGTTGGTTGGACAGCGTCGACCAAGACTGTCCGGTGTTGAACGTGACCTCGGCACCGCCGTCGTCGGCGAGGATCAGGTTGCTGTTGTCATCGGGGTTGATCCACAGGTCGTGGGTGTCGCCGTGACCCACGCGGATATTCTGGAAGGTGCGCCCGCCGTCGATCGACTTCCAGAATGGAGCGTTGAGCACGTAAACCGTGTTTTCGTCTTGGGGATCGGCGAAGATCTCGATGTAATACCACGGTCGGGACCGCAGCCCGCGGGTTTCGTTCACGCGCGTCCAACTCGCGCCTGCGTCGTCCGAGCGGTAAACCCCGCCATCGGGCTCAGCCTCGATCATTGCGAAGACCCGTTGCGGGTTCGCGCCCGATACACTGATCGCCGTCTTCCCCATGAGATCGGGGAGACCATTGTTGATCTCGCTCCAGTTCTCACCGCCATCCACACTCTTCCAGAAACCGCTGCCGGGCCCGCCGGACCTGACCTCCCACGGGTCGCGCTGGTGGTCCCAGAACGCCGCATAGAGGATGCGCGGATTTGTCGGGTCCATGCTGAGTTCGCTGGCACCCGCCGTCTCATTCACATAGAGCACCTTCACCCAATTCGCTCCGCCGTCCAGCGAACGGTAGATGCCCCGCTCTTCGTTCGGTCCGTAGGGTGCTCCCTGTGCGGCGACGAAAACATGATCAGGGTTGTCGGGATGGACGACGATGCGGCTGATCGCACGCGTTTCGTCGAGTCCCAGGTGCGTCCAGCTCCTCCCCGCATCCGTCGAACGGTAGACCCCATCACCGTGACTGGTCGTGACGCCCCGGGGAGCGTGTTCGCCCATTCCGACGTACACGACGTTCGGATCCGACGGGGCCACCGCCAGAGCGCCTACAGACGCGGTCTTAAGAAAGCCGTCCGAGACGTTGCTCCAGCCGTTGCCCGCGTCCGTGGTCTTCCAGACGCCGCCTCCGACACCGCCGAAGTAGTACGTACTCGGGTCACCAACAACGCCAGCGGCCGCGACAGAACGTCCGCCGCGAAAAGGCCCGATGAGACGCCACGACATGGTGGAGGTGAGCTCCGGATCCACAGCTCCGTCCTGTCCTGCAACCGGAGTTGGACTCCCCAAGGTAGAAGCCCATGTCGCTGCAACGAGCAAGCTGAAGGAAAGCGCTCGATTGGCCGCGGGTCGTGGCGTCGTGTAGCGAAGGCAGGCAGAAAATCCGGACACGGGCGGGTCGCTGTTTTTTAGGGGGATCCTAGAATGGGCAAAGTGAGCACACCCCACGGCGGGCGGCAAGCAACCCTGCGCGCCGTTGCTTCGCCCTATCGCCTGCGCCCGTACGACGGCAACTGGGTCGATCCCTGTCGACGACGCATGGGCTTACGGCGTCCGTCCCCGCGCCCGACGATCAGCATCGCCCACAGTAGGCCAGCAATCGTCAGACCTCTTCCGACCCACTCGACCCACGTGTCGACAAACACGAGGTTGACCTCTTCGGCTGTGGGCACCACCACCATGAACGACGGCGCGGCTCTAAAGGGACCCTCAGCGCCGATGCTAATCCAATTTGGGAAAAACGAGGAGCGAATCAAATGCGGAACGCCCACTCCGTCTGTCTTAAAGGAGATCCGTTCCGGCCCAAATTCGAGGTCGGTGATCGTCACGCGACCCGCATCGAGTGGCGGTGATTCGCTCAGTCCCGAGAGGTCTGCCTCTACTCGTGGCCAGGCCGCGGGCCCTTCGGCGACGACCCAGGGTTCGAAGTTGGGCACGCTGTCGAACCAACGGATCGCGACGTCGGTAAAGTACCTGCCGGGAAAAACCACCGGCGTTTGATTGGTGGTCGTCACCAGGTTGACGTCATCAACTTCGTGGACAGACCAGTCCCCACCGTCGACAACGCGGGACAGGCCAGAATGTCGGTCGGCGAGCCCGCGCACCGAGTCCGAAAACGCAAGAAAGTAGCGACCTCCTAGGATTCGAGCGTGATCGATCCCGCGGTCGAAGTCGAACTCGCGGTCCAAGCGGAAACGGTCGCCAGTGAGGGCGGCTGTATCGCCGAGTTCATGGCTCACCCGCAGATCAAATGGATACGTCAACGAAGAGTTAAGCCAAAGGCCGCTCAAGACCGGGTGATCTTCCGACCAATACGGCATGATGGTGAGCCCTAGGGCGCTGCCGTAGTCTTGGGTGCGTGTCGATTCCTCCCAGAAGAGCCGCCCGGGGGGAAGTTCGGAAACCGCGTCAACGATCTGTTTGTACTCGTTCCATTTCGGGGCACTTTCATACCCGGCCATTGCTGTCGCGACTCGCTCTCGAACAACCCCGGGATTGCGAACAACGTTGAGACCAACGACGGCCCACACCGCCACGGTCAGCGCGGCCATCATCAAACGCGATCGTTGTTCAACGACGGATTGCAACGCCGAGCCGATCCCCACTCCGGCGAACGCATGCACCATGAAGAAGGCGTACGGCATGAGGCGCATCCGGTGCGCGACCTCGTGGGGAATGATGTAGAAGGCGAGGGCAACCACCGGGAGCAAGAGGAGCGGGATCACAGCGGCCCCAAACTCTTTACCGGCCCGCCACGCTCCGAATGCGGCAATAGGAAGGAAGATCCACAATTCCATGGGCACGAGCTCGCTCATGGACGGGTCGTACAGATGCCAGGGCCCCGTGCTTAGCGGCAGACGTGCGAGGAAGGGGAATGCCCAGAACCCCGACAGAAAAAAGCCCAGCACCCACGACGAAAGGATCGTGCGTCCGTAGCGCTCTTCGAAAATGAGCGGCACGGTGACCGCGACCACAGCGGCCGTGGTGAGGATGTGAGAAAGAGCCGTGAGGCTCAGCAGGACGGCCGCGACAACGGGCGCCGCTTTCCCCGTCCGGCCGGCGTTGAGCACGACGGCCAAGTAAAGCAGCGAAAACGTAAACGAGATCGAGTACGCGAACTCTCCGATGTATGTGGAGAGTAAGTTGCCCCCGTGGATGGAATATGACGACATCAGGAGGAACATGGATCCGACCACGGTTCCTGCTCCGGCCTGCCATCGAGACATCCCAGTCGAGCGCAACATCATGTACGCTCCGGGTGGGAGCGTAAGAGGCCCTACCGCAACCATGATCTTGACGGCAACCGCAAAGCCGGCCAGCGGAGCCAGTGCTGCAACGATTACGGCCGGCAACGGGAAGTAAAAGAAGAACAGCGGCATGCCCGTGTACCACCCGTGTGTCCATCCGGCGATGGCGCCGGAAGGGACAAGTCGGTTCACGAACTCGTGGAGCGGGAATATGTGGGCCCCAAGATCACCGAACGTGGGTAGGGTCGGCGCGAAGATCAGGCTCGGCGACAACATGGACAGCACGCCGAACACGGTAAGCGACACAACAGCGACAACGGCCCAACGGCCCGGGTCGGAAATGAACCGACCACGGACGTCGGGTTCTTCGACATCGGGTTTCGATCCGGTCATAAAGGCGGCCATGAGGCGGACACGGGAGCACCAGGGGGTCGGTGGGGCAGCGCTGTCCGCCAAGGTGATCGTGGGCCGGTTAGCCGGGCAAGGGCGGGGATCGTCATCGTCGCCTCCCGTAGTTCGGCAAACGGATGCGGCGTCCTGCCGTCAACCCGCTTGTTGGGCGTGCGCGCGAGGTGGCCGGGCGTAGCGTAGGCGATCTGTTGACTCCCGTCAGTGGTCGGACCCTCTGAGTCCGTACTCACTGTGGCAACCCCAATGCCGTTGAGCCTGAGAGTCATGGAGCACTGTAACTGCGTTCATTCCCTCGTTTTGGCGAAGGCTGCGACTCCATCTTTAGTAACGCCCCATTACGCGCTCTCCAACCGGAGCGTTACAACGCGGGGCACGCGGATACAGTGAGTTCAGCGCTCACGCGATGGCACGGAACTTGGATAAAGTAGGGCCATGAATTCGCCAGATTCAGCCGGCCGATTTTGGCCCGCAGCGCTCCTGATCGTTGTCGCGAGTGCAGCCCTTCATGCTGTCCTCGTTTGGTTCACTGCACCTGAGATGCTCACAGGTGAACTCATTGACACGGACTCGTACATGCGACTGGTCCGCGTACGCGAGCTCGCCGTAGGTGGGGGGTGGTTTGACTCGGTAATCAGCCGCAATAATTGGCCGTACGGCGATGAGCTGCATTGGACGCGCCCATTTGACGTGGTGGTTCTCGCCGGGACTTGGCTTATGACTCCGTTCCTCGGATTCACACGAGCCCTTTATTGGACGGGGGTCGCGATCTCGCCTTTGATGCAGGTAACCGCTTCGATGGCTCTCGCGTGGGCCGTCATCCCACTTCTCGGGCGTCGACTCCTTCCCCTCGTGATGATTGCGGTGCTGGCCCAACCGGCTTTCATGGGCTACTCGCTCCCGGGCCGGGCGGACCATCACATCTTCCTGCTACTGCTGGTTGTGCTCCAGATCGGGACGTTCACGCGCGCGGCAACGCAACTCGACGATGCGCCGGTGGCTGCGAGATGGGCAACCTGGACAGGGGTGCTCGGAGCGATTGGCGTGTGGGGAAGCATCGAACTGCTCCTCCCACTCGCGGCGATTCTTGCGGTCGCGGGAGGGGCGTGGGTGACCTCCGAGGAAAGGTGGTTGTTGATCAACCGCCGCCTGTCGCGCGCCTTGGCTCTGACGACCGCCGGCGCCTTACTACTGGAGCGTCCGTTCAGCCAGCTTGGTCAAGTAGAGTATGATCGTATTTCGGTCGTACACCTCACGCTCTCTTCTACCCTGTGGGTTGTCTGGTGGGCCGTTGACCGGATCTACTCTGGCCTCGCCAACCCGTCACGCAGCATGAGAGCAGCGCTTACCGGAGGCGCAGGCGCTGCCACTCTGAGCTTCATGCTCCTGCTGTTCCCGAAATTCTTCCAAGGGCCAGTTGCCGAAATGGACCCGCGGTTGATGAGCTGGTACAGCACGATCCTTGAGGTTCAGCCAATGTGGCCGTCGAACCTTTGGGAATTGGGACGTGCAGTCGCCTTTTTAGGAGGGGCCGCGTTCGCCGTCTTGGCCTCGATCGCAGTCATCCGCGTAACCGAGAAAAGCAGACCCGCATGGATTCTGTGGGCGGCCCTGGCTGGCGCTTACACACTCCTCGCTCTGCTCCACAGCCTGCGACTATCAAGTGGGGCAGAGTTGCTTGCCATTCCGCTTGTGATCTACTGGGTGGGGCCGCTGTTTGAGCGAATCGAACGATGGGGATCGCCCCTCGGCCGGCTTTCTCTTCAGGCCACCGTGTGTTCTGCCCTGCTCGGAGCTCCGATCGTCGCCGGCGGGCTCATCATGGGATTGGACAACGAGACAGACCGAGAGCTCCTCGGCCAAGGGTCCTGTGACGTTCACGCGCTAAGCCTTTGGATGGGAAGCGACGAGGGGTCACGGTCCGAACCCAAGACTATACTCACCGCACTGGGGTTCGGTCCCGAGCTGCTCTACCGCACGAACCATCGAGTCTTGGCGGGTCCCTATCACAGAAACTCCGCCGGGATCCTCGACATCCACGAGACGTTCACGACTACCGATGCCCGCGCTCGGGCCCGCTTGCTCGCGGAACGCGAGATAGAGTGGATTCTGATTTGCCCCGAGCGTGACCGGGGCACCTTTGGCACTCCGGGCGGCCTTTACATGAGTCTCCTTGAAGATCCCGGTCCGGAAATCCGGCCGGTACCACTTCCCGAGGAATTGGCCAAGGAATTCAAGTTGTTTGCGGTGCACCCGTCCCACCTCACGTCGGGTCTGTAGTTGACCCTCCACGAAGACGCATCCGTGGGACGGTTTTGGCCCGCTGCTCTCCTTGTCGTCGCCGCGAGCGCGGTGCTCCACGCCGTCCTGGTCGGGTTTACCGCACCCGCCGTGTTCACGGGCTCGCTCCTCGATACTGACTCGTACATGAGACTGGTTCGCGTGCGCGAACTCGCAGTCGGCCAGGGCTGGTTTGATTCCGTGATCGAGAGGAACAATTGGCCCTACGGCGATGAGCTGCATTGGACTCGCCCGTTCGATCTCGTGATCCTCGCCGGTACCTGGCTGCTAACGCCCTTCCTGGGATTTACCGACGCTCTTTTTTGGGCTGGTGTCGTCGTGTCTCCGGTCATGCAGATCGCGAGCTCAGTCGCGCTCGCTTGGGCGGTCATGCCCCTCCTGGAAAAGCGACTCCTCCCCCTGGTCATGATCGCGGTCCTCGCCCAGCCGGTCTTCATGGGTTACGCCCTCGCTGGCAGGCCAGATCATCACATCTTTCTGTGGCTCCTCGTGATCCTACAGTTGGGAGCGTTTACTCGTGTCGCGACCCGACTCGATCGACCAGGAGACGCCGCGAAGTGGGCCAGGGGGACCGGGGCGCTCGGTGCGTTCGGGATCTGGGGTAGCACAGAGCTACTGATTACCCTGGCGGGCGTGCTGACCGTCGCGGGTGCAGCTTGGGTGATCTCTGAGAAGGATTGGCTCCGGGTCAATCGCCACCTCATGGACGGGTTGGTCCTGGCTACGGTCACGGCTCTGCTTGTTGAACGTCCACTGGCTCATCTGGGTCGCATAGAGTACGACCGCATTTCCGTCGTACACGTTACTCTGGCGCTACTGCTCTGGAGCGTCTGGTGGGGCGTGGAGTGGATCCATGCGCGGATCGCTAACGCGTCGATAGCGGTGCGCGCTACACTGGTCGGCACAGCGGGCCTTGCGACCCTCAGTGTCATGTTCATGTTGTTCCCGCCGTTCTTCCAGGGTCCAATTGCCGAGGTGGACCCACGTCTCTTTGAGGTCTGGTACAACCAGATCGCCGAGGTGGAACCCATGTGGCCGGGTGACCTATGGGAACTTGGTCGGAGCGTTGCCACCCTGGGCGCTGCGGTGCTAGGAGTCCTGGCTTCGACTGCCATCCTCCTCCGACGTACTGAAAAGGGCCGGGCGGCGTGGGCCGTTTGGGCCGGCTTAGCGGGCGCCTACACGCTCCTCGCTCTGTTTTACAACTTGCGCTTTTCCGGTGGGGCAGAAGTGCTTGCCGTCCCACTATTGATCTACTGGCTTCGGCCGCTGTTCAAGAAAATCGAGCGGTCAGACTCTGCGCTGATGCAAGTCGCTTTGAGGGCAGCGGCGACCAGTGTAATCCTGGCCGGTCCGATCTTCGCCGGCGGACTATTGATGGGGTTGAAACAAGACCAGGAACCCGCTCTTGTGGGCATGAGTTCCTGCGATCTCCAGGGCCTGAGTGCCTGGATGGTCAGCGAGGAGGGGCCCGGATCCCAACCCAAGACGGTACTGACCTTCATAGACTTCGGACCCGAGCTTCTTTACCGCACGAACCATCGCGTGCTGGCGGGTCCGTACCACCGCAACGCGTCGGGAATTCTCGATATCCACGAAGCGTTTACGACACCCGACGTCACCAATCGGACCCGTTTACTCGCAGAGCGAGAGGTTGACTGGATTCTCATTTGTCCCGTGCGCGACCAAGGGGTGTTCGGCAAACCCGGCAGCTTGTACATGAGCCTGCTCGAGGACTCGGAGCCGGGTGTCCAAAGCGTTCAGCTGCCCGAAACACTCGCCCGCGAGTTCAAGTTGTTCGCGGTGCGTGACTCCCATCTGACATCAGGTTTGTAGCTGGTACTTCTCGATGATGCGGTCGAGCCGCGGCCTCGAGACCCGGAGCCTGCGCGCAGCCTCACTCTTGTTGCCTGCTGCCTCAAGAAGAACCCGCTGGACGTGTGCTCGCTCCATGGCCTCAAGACTCCGGTCATCGTCGCCATCTGACGTCCCGCCCGGAACGTCGACGTCAATTTCCTCGAGCGGCAGCCCCAACAACTCAAAGCTGAGTGCGCTGCCTCTGGCGAGCACAAGGGCTCGCGTGAGAGCATTTTCAAGTTGGCGCACGTTCCCAGGCCAATCGTAGATCATCATCGCCCGCATCACCCGGTCCGGCACGGCAAGCAGGGGTCGACTCATCTGCACACTCTTATGCGACAGCATATGCTGCGTAAGAAGTGGGATATCCGAACGCCGGTCCCGCAATGCCGGGACTTGGATTTCGACTACGCGGAGTCGGAAGTAGAGGTCTTCGCGGAACTTACCTTGCTGCACCAACTCTCTCAGATCGCGGTGCGTCGCGGCGACAACTCGTGCGCCCGTCTGCCGGGGCTGTTCGCTTCCGACGGGATAAAACTCACCCTCCTGCAGCACCCGAAGGAGCTTTGACTGGAACGCGGGTGAGGTGTCCCCGATCTCATCCAAGAAAATCGTCCCTTGTCCCGCGATCTCGAAACGACCGCGACGGGCCTTAACTGCGCCGGTAAATGCGCCGGCCGTGTGCCCGAACAGCTCCGACTCGAGTAGCGTCTCCGGAATTGAGGTGCAGTCCACAGCGATAAAGGGATGCTCGCTATGGGATGAATGCTCATGGAGTGCGCGTGCGATCAACTCCTTCCCCGTACCGGTTTCGCCGTGCACCAGCACAGGTGCGCTGGTCCCTGCAACCCGTCCAATCATCTTACAGATATTGAGCATCGTGGGATTGCGACCCACCAGGCGCCGCATCACCCCTCGCTCTACAATTTCTGCCGGATCGAGTGGCGTGGGTGGCGTCTTTCTGCGCTCCCGCCGGTCCTTCAAGCAATCGGTTACAACGGCTTCTAGGCGAGGCAGGTCTAGTGGTTTGATCAGATAGTCGTAGGCACCCATCTGTGTGGCCGCGATCGCTCCCGATACACCCTCGAACGCCGTGACCAGCATCACGTCTGCATCGGTCGACTCTTTGAGCCGTTCCAACAGATCGAACCCGGTAAGGCGTCCCGGCATCCGGATGTCAGTGATGACGAGGTCAGGCTTGAAACCGTGGACTATTCCTAGCGCTTCGTCCGCGCTCGAGGCTGTCCTCACGTCGTACCCGGATTCCCTGAGATGAGTCTCCAGGGTGAAGCGGTGGCTGTCGTCGTCGTCGACCACCAGCACGCGTGCATGGGTCGTCTCAACTGCCGTCATGGGGCCTCTCCCTGTGGAGAACTAGACTTCCGCCAGCCTGTCTTTCTGGCTGGCGAAGTCCGCTTGCCGATGAAGGGCCAGTCGTATGTCTCGGGCTCCCGGCCGTCCTCGTCGTGCGCGGCAGGGGTTGGAAGTACGATGTCGAACACAGCTCCCTCCAGGACCGACGTCCGCGATCCAATGTTGATGGTGCCGCCATGATCGTGGATCGTTTGGGCGGCAACAGAAAGTCCCACTCCCGAACCCCCTTCACGAGTCGTGAAGAAAGGCTCGAAGATGCGGGAACGCAGTTCAGGAGGGATTCCGACTCCGGAGTCACTGACTCGGATTGCCAACGCGGGCCCGCGCTCGAGTTCCGAGTCGCTTGTGCTTACCCATATCGACCCGCCGGTTGGCATCGCTTCGGCCGCATTAAGTAGAAGGTTGATAAAGACCGCCTCCAGACGCTGGGCGTCGCAGCGGATCGTGTCGTCTGTTGCCGCAAGGTCGAACTGAACGACGACTTCGCGCCGATCAAATTCTGGTTTGAGAAGCTCGGCTGCGTAGCGAATGACCGCGTGAGCCCAGCTCAAGTCCAGGCTCCCTTCGGACTCAAGACGACTCAGCCTTAACACACCCGACGCAACCGCCTCGAGTCGGTCAATCTCGTGGAGACAAATCTCAAGCGAGCGCTCGGACGATTCCGTCAGCGACCTCCCGTCGTTAGCCCGCTCGATCGACTGCAGATTCAGTTTGAGAGAAGAAAGCGGGTTGCGGATTTCGTGGGTCATGTAGGAGGCCACTTCGCCTACAGCCGCCATCTGACCCACCCGCTTCATCCGCTCCATCGTCTGGTGGACCCGCGTCATCATGGTACTCAGCGCAGCCGAAAGCCGGCCGGCTTCGTCGTCCCCGGGCGGCGGCAGCCATATATGGAAATCGCCCTCTCCGATGCGATCGGCAGCTTCGGTCAGCTGACGCAACGATCGAGTGATGCCGCCTACGGAAAGTGCGAACAACAGCGTCGCCAGAGCCGCTACGGAAAGTCCGATGACCCCGAGCATCGCGTTGAGCCCGAAAAGCGTGGGCCCGAACAGGCCGGTATCAGAGCGAACTTGGACCGCCCACTGCTCCGCAGTCAGCCAGACTTGAGGCCCAGATGAGGCTTCGTCAGTCTTGACCAGCAGGGACGACATAGCCGTGGGGCAGCGCTCGGACCTTGTCGCCACGGCGTCACCAGCGACTACGATGACTTCGCCACCCCCAAACAGAGGCGTGTCCTGGTGGGACAAAACCCTGTGCGGGTCTACCGCAACTTCCACAGTCCAGGCGGGGAACCCTTCGATCAGACCGGACCGCTGCACAACGAACGGAAGCGATCCCGGCTCTGAGCACACGGTGCCTTGGAACGAGGGGTCCGACGCGTGCCACGCGTGAACGGTGATCCCTGCGTCATCGATGACTCGGATGCTACGAACACCTTCAGAAGGATCAGCCTCGGGCGCTCCGGTAGAGACCGCCTCTGCTGCGCTCGCGAGGGCGACAGCCTCGTTAAGGGAGCGCGCTACCAGGGCGTCGAGTGCTTTGCCAACGCTGGCCCCCACGGCCGTGGCGTTTTGGGAGACGATACCTTCCAAGACACGGTCGGCTCTTCGTTGCAGCACAAAGGACGCAACGAGGAAAGGCAAGAGAGCCAGCCCCACGAAGAGGAGCATTATTCGGCTCTTGAGCGACCTAAAACCCAGCATTTACAGCGTTACTCCTGAGTGGCCGGCGGGGGTGACCTACTCGCAGCCAACAGGTGTGGATGTGGTATAGCTGGAGGGACGACAATTTCGCTCTTTTCGACCGGTACAGCTTCCCGACCGGATTGAGAGCGGGTACGTAATATAGTCAACGGAGCCGAAAATGCGAATGCCGGCGTGAAGCTCTCTCCCCAGGGTGCAACGTCGTGAATGGGCAGACCTGCTCCAAGGCGTTACACAATCGGCCTGAGTCGGGCTAGAGCGTTCTTCCTAAGTGCATAAGCGTCCACGACATAGCTGGCGTCGTTCGATTTGGTACGCAGTGTGTTCTATGGGAGGCCGAGCGACTGGTCCGGAACTGGACCGGTCAGGAAGCAACTCCTGATGGAGCAACATCATGTCCGAACTTCTTCGGAAGTTCTGGTCGGAGGAATCCGGCCAAGGCCTGGTGGAGTACGTTCTGATCATCGCGTTGGTGTCGATCGGTTTGACCATTGTCATGCTGCTCTTCCGCAACTCGATCGGAAACGTCTTCAAGACGGTCAGCAACACTTTGAACACAGCACCGTCGACTCCGTTCAGTTAGCGGATCGCCTAAGGGTCTTGCGACCGGCGCGTGCTTTTAGGCGCGCCGGTCCTTGACCTGGGACGAGACCTACCTATGACAACAACTCTCATCTTGATTTCGATTGCCGTGGCCGCGGTGATGTTGATTGCGGCGGCGGTAGACGGACGCGAACGGCGAATCCCCAACTGGCTTACGGTCGGTGGACTCGCTGTCGCGCTCGTGCTCAGGGCGTTGCCAGGCGATCCCTCGCTGGCAGCTGGATTCGCGGGGGCCGCGCTCGGACTTACGCTTGGGTTCGCCCTATTTGCCGCGGGCGGATTTGGCGCCGGCGATGCGAAGCTTCTGGCAACATCGGGAGCATTCTTAGGCCCTGCTTCTTTTGGGGTCGCCCTCCTAGGCATGGGCGTGCTAGGCGGAGTCTTGGCGGTCGTGGCGATGATACGCAGCCGTG
The DNA here is from genome assembly GCA_035593235.1 of Phascolosoma agassizii. Classification (NCBI taxonomy): domain Eukaryota; kingdom Metazoa; phylum Annelida; class Sipuncula; order Phascolosomatiformes; family Phascolosomatidae; genus Phascolosoma; species Phascolosoma agassizii. The sequence continues at coordinate 24,614 of JAVJHY011804731.1, forward strand.
CCGGCCTGTCTTCGGCTTTCTACGCTCTTGAAGGACTCAAGTGGCTTTTCACCTTCGGCCGTCGCGGCAGTTGGAGAACGCTCGAGTCTCCCTCTCCAGTAACAGTACCCTACGGAATCGCCATCGCGGTAGGTACCGTCGGGGCTTGGTTTTTTCCATTCTTCGCGGGCGGCATTTGATGTCGTCTCCGCAACCTGTGCTCTAAAGCACTCGGTCAAGCCTTAGGAGGTTTGTCATCATGCGACGCCGTCGCGTAATGCTCGTTCTAGCCCTAGCCATGTTGTCCGGGCTTGTGGCCGCTTACTCCGCGCTGCGCTTCCTGCAACAGCGTCCGGACGTTGTCGCCATGACGCCTACGGCCACTATAAATCAAGTGGTCGTAGCCGCGCGTGACCTTCCGGTCGGACACATCGTCAAGCCCGAGGATCTGACAATGATCGCGTGGCCCGGCGAGGGTGTTCCCCAAGGCTACCTGTCGTCGATGGAAGACGTCACGGAGCGCGGGCTGATCGTTTCGGTCAACGCTAACGAACCCATTCTCACCGCAAAATTGGCGGGCCGTGGCGTGGGTGGCGGGCTTCCGGTCATCATCCCACAGGGGATGCGCGCCTTGAGTATCAAGGTCGATGAGATTGTGGGCGTTTCCGGTTTCGTTACGTCGGGCACCCGTGTCGATGTACTGCTGACGGTCACCCTTCCGGGGGCTCGCGAAGCCGAGACGCGCTTGATCATGCAAAACGTTCAGGTTCGGGCAGCGGGACAGACGATCCAGCGAGACGATGAGGGCAAGCCTCTAACCGTCAGCGCAGTTACGGTCCTCGTCACGCCAGAAGAAGCCGAAACGCTCGTGGCGGCCGCCGGGCAAGGTCGCATCCAACTCGCGCTAAGAAGCTGGATGGACGTCGACGAGGTCGAGACACCAGGCACGCGAGTAAGCTTGGTGATGGGGTCGTCCCCGGCCCGGTCCCGCACACGGTCAGTCCGTGCGGGCACGCCTGGACCTGGAAACATTCTTGAATTCTACCGGGCAGGCGTCCGGACTCTGATTTCTTACTAACGGATGACCTGCATGTATAAGTGGACGAGAGGACGCGGCATCGCGAACGGCATTGCCGTCGCGATGGTCATTGCGGTTAGCCTCGTAACGGCGGTCCAGGCAGAGGGGCAGTCCATTCTGACGGATCCCGAGCGCACCATTACGATTTCGCGGGGAATGTCCGCGCTCATCACGCCGGACGCGCCCCTTGAGAGGGTCTCGATCGCGGATCCGGAAATCGCCGAGGCTGTACCGCTGTCACCCACCGAAATCTTGATCAACGCCAAGTCGGTAGGCTCGACTAGCCTCGTCGTGTGGGCTCAGGGCGGGGTACCGCGTCTATTCGCAATTGAGGTCGCGGCAGACGTCGCGGGTCTGCAAAGACAGCTCGACGAGCTGTTCCCGGGCGCAGGGCTGTCGCTTTCCATCCAGGGCAGCACCGTGATTTTGTCCGGTCAAGCGCGTGATCCATCGGTCGCAAGGCGGGCACTGGAAATCGCAGGCTCGGCAGGCGTGACCGTGATTAACAACATCACGGCTCCCTTCCCCCAGCAGATCCTCCTGCACGTCCAGTTTGCCGAGGTCAACCTGTCAGCGAGTTCTCGATTGGGCGGCGACGCTCTGGCGCTCAATCCGCAGCGGCTTGGCGACGCGTTCGACGACTTGGAAAACTTTGCGATTGAGGAGAGCACAACCGAAGGCCTCGGCGGCGACATCACAGGCGACTTCCTCGGCATTCAGACGCTTGCCCAGGGGATCGTGCAGTTCGCTGTGTTCGGTCAGGGCGCCCAGTTCGATGTCACCCTGCGGGCACTCAAGTCAAGCGGAAACTTCAAGAGTCTAGCCGAACCCAACCTCATGGCCATCGAGGGTAAAGAGGCGTCGTTCCTAGCGGGCGGCGAGTTCCCCTATCCCACGATCCAGTCAGGCGACAATAGCAATAGGGTGGTGGTCACGTTCAAGGAGTTCGGGATTCGTTTACGCTTCACTCCTGAGATCACGAACACGGGAAGTATCCGTCTCGCAGTGGCCCCAGAGGTATCCTCGCTGGACTTTGCCAACGGGCTTACGCTGGATGGTTTCGCAATCCCGAGCCTTCAGACCCGTCGTGTCGAGACGGAGGTAGATCTCCGACCCGGTGAAATGTTGGCGATTGGTGGTCTGCTCGACAATTCCATCCTGGAGAACGTCGACAAGATTCCGCTCCTAGGCGACATCCCCATTATCGGGACGTTCTTCCGTGATAAGAACGTGCGGAAGAGGCACACGGAGCTGCTCGTGATTGTGACACCGTACCTCGTACAGCCGTCGCGTGAGCCGATCGGCACGCCCACAGGTGAGCCGGATTCGTGGGACGATTGGGACGCATTCCGACGCAAGGGAACGCGCCCGGGCCCGGATGGCGCGGTACACCCCAACGGCAATGTCACTCCGCCTGACACGACGGGAAGCAGATGACGGGGGGGAGCAACAACGCCAAGGCGAGCATTAGGCCTGCCGCGATCTCGACCGATCTCGAGTTCCAGGACGCGTTGGCCCTGCTCCTGGCGGATGAGGCTGCAATCGATTCAAGAGGGCCGTTGCGGATGACGACCCCGTTGCGTGAAATGAACGGTCAGGGCCTGGATCAGTTGGACGAATCGGGAGCCGATCTCGTCTTCGTTGACTTGGGACCCGATCGCGAAGGAGCACTCGAGTTGACGCGGGTGCTCACTTCCCGCAACGCAAAGCGCCCAGTGGTGCTGCTCGGTCCATCGATGGATACAGAGCTTGTTTTGGCAGGCATGCGGGCGGGTGCATCTGAGTATCTCACGCAGCCACTTGATCGCGACTCGGTGCAGCGAGCGCTATCGCGCATCACCGAGCGCAGCGGCTCAAACAGTCGTACTGAATTGGGGCGCTGCATGGCGCTATTCGGTGGCAAAGGGGGCTCGGGTGTAACAACCATCGCAGCGAACCTTGCCGTCGTCCTGCACAACGCGACGGGCGGCGATGTCTTGCTCATCGATCTCGATGAGTTCGGTACGGCCGGACTGCTGCTTGGCCTATGGCCGAGGTACTCGTTCCACGATGTCATTGACAGCTTCCACCGTCTCGACCAAGAGCTGTTCGCGTCGATGATAGAGACTCACGAGTCAGGGGTGCATCTGCTGGCCGCACCGTCTGAGTCGAGCAAGGTTGCGGAGTTGACTGCGCAGCACGCGACTGAGTTGATTCGTTTCGCCAAGCGCTTCTATGACTTTGTCGTAGTGGACTTCGGACGAAACGGCGTGGGGTCGTTGGCTCCCGCAATCGCAGAAGTCGACGAGGCGCTGCTCGTGGTGGCGCCAGAATTCCCCTCCGTTCGCAACATGAAGCGGGTCATCGCCGTAGTCGAATCCCACTTCGAGGGACAGGCGGAAAACATCAGGTTGGTCCTAAACCGCCAAACGCCAAAATCCAACATCACGTCCACCGAGGTGGAATCGACACTCGGCTACCCGGTTGCCTGGATGGTACCTCGAGAAGAGGCCGTGTGGGAGCAAGCTGCTGATGTGGGTCGACCGTTGGTCTCGTCCGCGAGCTCTTCGAAATCCGCGAAACAGATCCGCGCCATGGGATCGAAGTTGGCGGGGCCGGTCAAGAAAAATGCTGCGCTGAACGGGAAAGGTGGCATTAGACGGAAGTTGGAAGCCTTAGTGAGGCGCCCCCGTGCCTAAAGAGCCGATACCACCGACGGAGAAATCCATGTCAGGATCGCTAGAAAGCAACGGGTCAGGTCAATCTGGCGGCTGGAGTTTTTCAGTCGGCCAGGGCCTTGGCGACGCAAATGACCAGGGCGAGCAAGCGCTGCAGGAGATCAAGGGCCGCATCCACCGCAAGTTGTTGGAACGGCTCAACCTCGCAGATCTGGAACAGCTAGAACGGAGTGTCGCCCAAGATTCCATTACCCGCGCGGTTAACGACTTAATCGCGGGCGAAGCGCTTGCACTGAACCTTGCCGAGCGCAGAAAGCTGGCTGACCAAGTCCTTGACGAGATCTTTGGTCTTGGGCCGCTGGAACCGCTGATGAAAGATCCTGAAATCTCGGATATCCTCGTCAATGGTCCCCGCCAGGTCTACATCGAGAAGAACGGGAAGATCGAGCCAACCGACGTACGCTTCCAAAACGACCAACACCTGTTACAGGTGATCGACCGGATCGTGTCCGGCGTGGGTCGTCGGATCGACGATTCATCCCCGATGGTCGACGCACGACTCCCCGACAACTCTCGGGTGAACGCAATCATTCCGCCGCTCGCGGTCGACGGTGCACACCTCTCTATCCGGAAGTTCCGCTCCGACAAGCTGTCTGCCGAAGACCTGGTCGCATCGGACAGCGCGACGGAGCAGATGATGGAGCTGCTCGACGGCATCGTTAAGTCACGGTTGAATGTGCTCATCTGCGGCGGAACCGGTTCCGGGAAGACGACTCTGCTGAACGTGCTGTCTTCGTTCATCCCAGAAAATGAGCGCATCGTCACAATCGAGGACTCCGCGGAACTCCAGCTCCGCCAGCCTCACGTAGTCCGTCTTGAGACCCGACCACCCAACGTCGAAGGCAACGGTGCGGTGCCACAGCGCGCGCTCGTAGTGAACTGCCTGCGTATGCGCCCCGACCGGATCATCGTCGGCGAGGTTCGTGGGTCAGAAGCCGTCGACATGCTGCAGGCCATGAACACGGGACACGACGGATCAATTACAACGCTTCACGCGAACAGTCCGCGTGACGCACTGAGTCGCCTGGAAACCATGATCTCCATGGCATCCCTGAACCTCCCCGAACGAGCTATGCGTCAGCAAATCGCGAGCGCGATCCAGGTGGTGGTGCAGTGCACGCGGCTCTCCGACGGTAAGCGCAAGATTATCTCCATCTCAGAGGTCGTGGGAATGGAGGGCGAGGTCATCACGATGCAAGACATCTTCGAATACCGGCGCCACGGAGTCGACCCGGAAGGAAACGTGCTCGGCCACTTTGCCGCTACAGGTATCCGACCTCGTTTCTCGGAGCGACTCGCGGAGTGGGGACTCAACCCCAACGAGTTCCTCTTCTCAGACGATGATGGCGAACATCGTCGCGGAAAGGAGTGGTAAGTGGGTTCCCTTTTTGAAGCGAACGGGCTCGCGGCGATCCTTGCCTTCGCGGCAGTCTTCTTGGGCGTTATCACTCTTGTACTCGCCTTCGAATTACTACGGAATTGGTTGACGCAACGCACCGTGCGAAGCCGTCTGGGTCCCATTAAGAACCCAGACCAAGCCGCCACGTCCGTCTTGTTGGACAACGAAATCACGGCAGGCCCGTTTTCGGGCACTATGCAGAAGTTCTCCGAGGCACTCGGAGTCGCACCGCTGATCCGTGGGGCCGACAGCTCGTGGAGTGTAACCGGATTCTTCGTAATGTCCTTCGGCGTTACGCTCGCGTTCTGGGCTGGGATGACCGTGATGGGGATCAGTCCCTTCGTACGAATTCCCATCGCGCTAGTGGCGGGAACCTTTCCGTACGGACTCCTCGCCATTAAACGAATCCTGAGGTTGCGGGCGTTCGAAGCGAACTTGCCCGAGTCAGTGGATCTGCTGGCCCGAGCCATTCGTGCCGGACACCCACTTTCGTCCGGTATCCGCATGGTTGCCGAGGAGGGCCCTGAGCCGGTCGCCAGCGAGTTCCGGACGCTATTCGAAGAGCAGCGCTTCGGGATCCCATTTGACGAGGCGCTCGGCGGAATGATGGATCGCGTCGATTTGATCGACGTTCGCATCTTCGTAACCGCCGTGCTCGTACAGCGTGAGGTCGGCGGAAACTTGGCTGAGGTGCTCAACAACATCGCCAAGACCATGCGGGTGCGCTTCTCGATTCGCCGGCAGCTCCAGGTGTACACGGCCCAAGGTCGCTTGAGCGGCTACGTGCTCGCGGTCATGCCCTTTGTGGTGGGCCTGGCTCTGTGGGCACTCGACAAGGAATACATGGGTGCACTTTTCTTCTCCCCGATTGGCCGCTTCATGTTGATTGTGGCGTTCATATTCTGGGTTATCGGATTCTTCTGGATCCGCAAAATCGTGAACATCGAGATCTAGGGGACGACCATGGTCTACTTAATCGCCGGTGCCATTGGCCTAGCGGTCATGCTGGGTATCTCGTTGGTCGCCGTAACACTGCCGGCACCGGCTGACGTACGACAGCGGCTGGTTGTCGTAGCGGGTGAGTCGCGCGGGGCACTGGCCAAACGCATGCGCGCGAAGCGCAAGCTCCAACTGGAAGCGCTGCTGCACGAGCTCGGCGCCGAGGTCCAGGAGCGTTATCCCCGAGCTTCGGCCATTCGCAAATCTCTGCTAAACGCCGGCTTCCATAGTGCACAAGCGCCTGCCTACTATTGGGGTGCACGTGTCATAGGGACAGTGGTCATGACAAGCGCAGCGATGATGCTCTTGTCAGCGGCTGGAATCGCGGCCGGCATGGTTTTCCTGGCTGCTATCTACTTCGCGGCCATGGGATGGGTGCTTCCGGCGCTGTACGTGTGGGTGAAAAAACGGAAGCGCCAGAAGGAAATCATCAAGGCGCTACCGGACGCACTCGACATGATGGTCGTGTGCGTCGAGGCCGGACTCGGGCTCAACCAGGCGATGAACCGCGTCGGCACAGAAATGATGTTCGTTAGTGAGGACATGAGCCAAGAACTTGGGCTCGTCAACCTCGAGATCCGGGCAGGAACCTCTCGTGCGGAGGCGCTGGAAAACCTGGCATTCCGTACTGGACTCGAAGACATCAAGTCACTGGTAACGATGCTGGTCCAGACGGACCGCTTCGGTACGTCCATCGCGCGCTCACTGCGCGTGCACTCCGATACCTTGCGGGAGAAGCGACGCCAGCGCGCTGAGGAAGCGGCGGCCAAGACGACGATTAAGCTCGTGTTCCCGCTGGTGTTGTGCATCTTCCCCTCCTTGGGGGTGGTCATCCTGTGCGGAGGTATCATAAAGATCGTCGAGACGTGGGGAAACATTCTATGAACGCGATGCACGTTGTCAACACGAGCCGCACGACAATACTGGGGTCGCGCGTTTTGCTACTGGACACCTGGTGGAAGAGGCTGCGCGGCTTCTTGGGAAGCCCCGCGCCCGAACCGGGTGAAGGTGTGATTCTGACCCCATGCACAGCGGTCCACATGTATGGGATGCGCTTCAAGCTCGACGTAGTCTTCTTAGATGAGCGAGGCGTTGTGGTAGCGCTTTACCCCGAGCTCTCTCCGGGTTCACGGACGAAAGTGGAATCTCGCGCCTCACACGCGCTGGAGTTGGCCGCAGGCGCGATCGCCGCAAGTGGCACGGAGTTGGGCGACCGCGTGAGTTGGAAACCGGCAATGAACGGTAGTCCAACCCTCTCGTCGCGGTTGGGATTCGGGGGCGACACACATCGCGAGAACGGAGCCCTACCTACTCAAGGATCAGACGCGTGAGTCCGTACGGAAGCTCATCCAAGACGGCCTTTGTCAGTGGCTCGGGGCTCAAACAGCCCGAGAAGGACGAAGTCCGCCCGGCACTGCCGGAGACGTTGGAGGCAACGGGGCTCGACCGCGGAGCCATCGCGGACCTGATCCTGAAGACCCTGTACGCTCAGGGCATTCGCACGGGGCAAGAGCTTATCGACTCGACGTGCCTTCCGTTTGGCGTGGTCGACGAAGTCTTGCTCGAGCAACAACAGCGGATGATGGTCGAAGTCCAAGGCGCTTCGGGGCATGGGCGGGGCGGTTACCGCTACGACCTCACCCCCGCTGGACGGGAGCGGGCGAGCGAGGCGTTGATGGCTTCCACCTACGTGGGCCCCGCGCCGGTGCCTCTAGAGTTGTACACGCACTGGGTCAAGGAGCAGTCCGCCCAGGATCTGCGGGTGACCGCCGAACAAATTGCCGAGGGCTTGAGCGGTCTCACGCTCGACCCCGGGATCATGCGTTCGTTGGGGCCCGCCATCAATTCGGCACGCTCAATGTTCCTGTACGGGGCGCCTGGGAACGGAAAGACGGCGATCTCGGAGTCCATCGCAGAAATGATGGGCGGCGCCATCTGGATCCCCTACGCGATAGACGTCGACGGTCAAACGATCGCACTGTTCGACCCCGTCTATCACCACCCAATTCCCGACCCTGAGCCCGAGCCGAGTTCCGATCTATTGGCGGTGCGTCCCAACTATGACCGGCGCTTCCTTAGAGTCGAACGACCCACGGTGCTCGTCGGCGGTGAGCTGACGCTTAATCAACTTGACCTCCAACACGACCCGATCACCAAGATCTACAAGGCGCCCTTCCAGCTCAAAGCAGCAGGCGGCGTTCTCATCTTGGACGACTTTGGCCGCCAACGGGTCGAGCCGCGTGAGTTGCTCAACCGTTGGGTGGTGCCCCTTGAGCGGGGTACTGACTTTCTGACGCTGCATACGGGAGTGAAATTTCCGGTCCCTTTCGACTGTCGACTCATCTTCGCGACCAACCTCGATCCCGGGGACCTTGTCGAAGAAGCGTTCCTGCGTCGAATCAACTATAAGATCCGTGTCGGTAATCCGGACCGAGAAGCGTACGCGGATATTCTGGACGGCGTATGTCGAGCGAATGGCATCGCCCTAGACGCCACGGCCGCCGACTATATTTGGTCTGAGTACTATGAAGGACAGGGTCTTGAACCCCGGGCTTGCCATCCCCGCGATATTGTAGGCCACATTCAGGATTTCGCGCGTTATACGGGGACGCCGCCGACCCTTGAGCGCCAGTTACTCAACGACGCCTGCAATACGTATTTCTTGATCGACAATATCGCTGCCTTGAGCAAAGCCCAGGAAAAATATGCCGTCAAGGAGGCACCTGATGGACCACAATGACTCGCGTTCGGCCCAAAATGAGCCTAATGTAGATCAGTCTATAGTGGACAATGAGTGGCTTGAGGCTCGGTTTTCAGCGCTAGAGTTGAGGAACGTCAGTTTACGACGGTCTTTGCGACTGCTGGGAGTGGTGGCAGTCGCCTCGCTTTTGGCGACGGCCGGGCTTGCTTTGGGGATGCTTGGACAGGAAGAACAGACGGACACCGTGGTTAGAGCGCAGGCCTTTGTGGTCGAAGATGCGGAGGGGAACGAACGTGGTTCGTTCTCGATTGCCGAGGATGGAGCCGCGCTGGTTGCGCTCAAAGACCGCGACGGACGTGAGAGGCTCCGGATGACGGTGCGCGGCGAGGGTTCGCCGGGGCTCGCGTTCGTGGACCGTCGAGACAATCGACGTATTGTTTTGGGGCTCCTGCCCGACGAAACGAGCACGCTCGTTTTCGCGGATGGGGCGGGCTCCATACGCGCGGTGTTAGGAGTTTCTACAGATGAGCGGGCGAATTTGGTGTTCGCCGACCAAAGAGGTGTAACGAGAGCCGGCCTCGGCGTAGATGAACGAGGTGTCGGCAGCTTGATGATTTCAGACGAGCAAGAGGACGGCAACGAAGAGGACGGCGAGCCAGAGCCCGTCGGACCCACACAAGAGGATCCAGGATGAGAAAACGACTTGTTCCCCGGTTCGGCAGGTCAACAAAAGGACAAGCACTTGTAGAATTTGCGCTTGTGATGCCCATGGCGCTGGTATTGATCATGGGTGTTTGGGAGTTTGGGCGCGGGTGGAATGCGTATCAGGTGTTGACGGATGCTGCGCGTGAGGGTGCACGGATGTCGGCGGTTTCGGGGACCATGAATCCGACACCCGATTCGGCTCTCGTTTTCGACGCTATTAATCGTCGACTGCTAGCTGCGGCACTCGACTCAACATTGGAGGTTCCCGATCTCGTGGGTTATAACGGCGACACCGGGACTCCGACAATTGTGTCGATCGCCTACCCGTACCAGATCAACTATGTCGGCGCGTTACTGCAATGGACCACTGGCGAGAAGAACGTGACGTTAAGGACGGCCTTCTCCATGAGAAACGAGTAGTCACCCCCTGCAACTAAGGCAGGATCAGGCCAGGACCATATCTCGCACATTTCCAGCCCATGCTAATCTTCAGAGCGAGGCTCGGGCGGATATGAAACAGATTTTCTTGTCGTGTAGCATAGGTTTAATGGAGGCTCAACATGAAATGGCCCACTGGGATTCGCCGTCGACGTGACGGCGTTGCTGTGCTGTTTGCCCTCGGTCTAACGGCGTTACTCGCGACGGGTGCGCTTGCGATCGATCTTGGGATGTTGTTCACGGCAAGAGCCGAAGCCCAACGGGTAGCAGACGCCACCGCATTGGCGGCCGCAAGCTCCTTCAAGGACTTCTTTGCCGACTCTGCTACGGCCGTGGACACCGCCAACGCCCGTGGGTTGTTGTACGCCACGGAGAACACAATCCGCGGCGTACAAGTCGTCCCAACCGACGTTGCAATGGAGATCGACTTCAATGCGTTCACGGCGACCGCATGGGTGCGTAGCCCGAGGCTTGGGACGTGGATGGCTCGTACTTTCGGGATCACGAATGCGGTGGTGCAGGCCAAGGCAAAGGCGTGGTTCGGCCCCCTCGGAGGGGTCAAGTGCGTCAAGCCATTCGCGGTTCCCGACATGTGGAGCGAGACTGACATCATCGCCGAGGATATGCCCCATACGAATCCCGGCCCTCCCGTGGTCGTCACCCCTCCTAATCGAATCTGGGATACTGACGAGGCGTGGAGGTACGAACCCCTTCTTGGCGACCACTACGCGCAGTGGGATCCGTTCAATCCAAACGACTTGTCTGCTACCGGATACCACAGCCAGTGGCGGAACCAGATTACGACCGCTCCACCGTTCGACCTGGGCCTCGTGATCACGATCAAAGCACAGAACCCGCTCAACTCCATCGCATCGGGGTTCTTCTATCCGTGGCGAATCGGAAGTAGTTCCGGAGCGAACGACTACAAAGCCAACATCACTGGTTGCAATCCCGAAGGAGCCTCGACCGGTGTACCGTACGACATTGAGAACGGGAACATGGTTGGCCCCACCAGTCAGGCAATCCTCGACGTGATGGACACCGATCCCAACGCGTGGTGGAATCCGGCCACGAAAAAGCTCGAGCAATCCCTTTTCCTACCCAATTGGCGCAATAGCCCTCGGGTGATGATCGTCGGACTCTTCGATCCCAACCAGATCGCGGCGATTCAGGGCGGGGGGAATCTGCAGATCACCTTCAATAACTTCGCTCTCTTCTTTCTCGAAGGGCTCGACACATCAGCGGTTCCCTCCGCGCAGGCGCCCGTGATGGCGCGGTTCATCGGATTCGCTGCCGGCTCGGATGACGGCGTCGGCCCTGCCGGCCCACTCAACCGACGACTACGGCTGATCGAGTAGTCGCCCTCCAGGCAGGTGAGCAGGCTCGCGAAAGTCCCCCCCGCGATCCTGCTCACCTTGCCTCGGCGAAGTCCTTCGCAGCAGCAACGGCCTCGCCGGCGTAGCTGCGGCCCGCATCAAGCACAAACGCGAAGTGCTCGGCGGCTTCGGCCGACAGTCCTTGCTGGGCCAACAGTGCGGCCAACAGACCATGGCCGCGGATCGTTTGCTCCGTGTCTCCCGCCCACGCCCCACCCAGCGCTGACTCGAGCCCATCTTCAGCCTCGGCGGCCCGGCCCATGTCTACCAACCCCTGGGCGTAGCCGACCTGCAGCGTCATGACCTGCGGCCCGAGCTGAGCCGCAGCGGCGCGCAAAGCGAGCGAGGAGTCAGCGGAAAGACCGTCTGCTCCGGCCTGGGCCGAGAGCTCCCACGCCCGCACCAGCCCATCCTCCCACGTTGCTGCCCCTAGCGAAGGGGTGTAGACGTGGTACTCCATCCGATCCCCGAGAGCGGCCGCTGTGTAACGAGCCCGATTCCCAACATCTCGGATCGGACGTTTCCCTCGGAGCCATTGGTCCGCCGTCGTCAGCCGAAAGCTCTCAACAGCTAGGTCGGGTAGCCGGGTATGCACAGGTACAATCACCCGTACTCCCGTGGGCGCCCACGCAGCTGCCACGCTGTCCACAGGGAAGAACGGATGCGTGAACAGGATGTCCACTCGACGGATCTCGTCGAGCATCCGTTCGGTGGGGGCGCCATTGTCCCCAGTGTGCG